>VWZT01001563.1:872130-999217 GCA_013397055.1 Pachycephala philippinensis
GGCCGGCAGCCGCGGCTTTCCGCCGCCGGGCCGCCCCGGTGCGCTCCGCCAGCCCGCTCCCCGTGCCCGGCCCCGGCAGCGAGCGGCCGCCGCCGCAGCCCCTCGCCCGCGCAGCCCGAGCGGTTTTTACGGCCCCTTCCGCGCAGCCTGAACTTTCCCCCTCGGCTGCGGACTGCCGCCTTGCCAGCGGGGTATGCGAAACCCATCCCGGTTTCCAGCCACCCTCCATGCAAAACCCATCTTGGGAAAGGAGAACGGGAAGTTTGGGGGAGCTCGACTCACCCAGGACGTTCCCGACGAGAGCCACAATGAAGACGACGATGTAGCCGGCGATCAGCGCCCATTCATATTCCTTGGGATGCAAATACTCCTTCCAGAGATATCGCAGGAACTCCTCATCATCGTAGTCGGAGGAAGGGGTTAAAAAAGCCTCCCGCGTCTCGTTTAGTTCCGACCCACTCGTCCAATTCCTGTACGGAGGGGAACCATCCTCTGGTTGAATCCCGGACATCCCTAGTGGTTGTTCCGGGGGCTGGGAAAAAAACAACAACCAACAAACCCAAACCCAGATCCTCTCAGAGCATCCGAGCTTTCTCCCGCCCGTCCATCGAGGCTTGTGGTTGCCGGTGCGAAAAGCGGGGTGTGGGGAGAAAAATGACGCGGGAACTTACGGGAACCAATACGGGAACAGGCTGGGGATCCGCGTCGGTCCCCAACCCGCCCTGACCAGCCTTTTCCCCGACCGGGCAAGGGGTCCAGCCTCCCCCGCGGAGGCTGCACCCCCCGCACCGTCGTGTAAAAGGCTGGTCGGGGTAGGTTGCATGCCTCAGGTGCCTATGTGCACCCGCCCCCGCTGGAAAAGTCACGTCCGTTTCAGACGATGTCGATTTTTGTTCCCCAAACGATGCACGCGCACCCTCGCACACCCCCGCATCTCTGCATGTCTCCTCCCCCCCCGCGCTTCAGCTCATCCCCAGCTCCTCATCTCTCCCCCCAACCCTACTTCCAGCTTGCCCATCCCTCTTCTGACCCTGCTTCTCCTCGGTTTCTCACGCTCTCTTGCACAAGCACTTCCCTTTAGACCTTTCTACATTAAATTCCAGATATACTAAAGATATTTATAAATTAAACACTGTGGAAGGTTGTGGTGGAAGGAAGCGCAGGGTTAAAGGAGCCATTAAAGAACAGTGGCTAATGAGGCTGTCTCCCTTCTGTGCTGTTTTGAAAGTTAGGCTAAAACAAGAACGCTATGGGTTTCCCAACCCTGGTGGGAAAATCTCTAAGAGAGCTGAGCAGACAAATGTGAGGTTTCACTGGATTTGAAGACTGTGAGACCTCACTGTGGCTTGAATTTAACATGCATTCCCTGCGTTGAGGTTGTTTCAAACATCCAGCTTAGGATCTCAACACAGCAACTGCCCCATAGCTGTTCTGAAAAGCAGTTCAAGAGAACCCAGAAGTGCTAGTTAAACAGCATGATAGGATTCCTGGCTTCTGGTCATTGCTTCTTGAAATATTTTCATACTTTGCCAAGTGTACAGTCTCTGAAAGAGAAGGGATAGGTCTGGACTTGTCACTCCGTGACAAGAGAGGATAAAATCCTCTCTCATTCAGGCAATCTGTTCACTGCCTATCTGAATAATTTAATGAGTCTGATAAAAGCACCAGTTCTGTTGTGACACAGCACAACTTGCTCAGTTAAACATTTCAGTGCAGGGTCTGCACCTCCATAGAAATGGAGGAAGTATTATGATGTGACTCTACTTCCACTGCATGAGCATAATAGAGAGGCAGATATTCATTCACTAACACCGTGCTTAGGGTGCTTAGCTCTAGACAGTACTTTAGGCTACCCAGTTGTTCTTCATTGGTGTGCAGCCCTCTCTACTGCCTTCCAGGTTCAGTGCAGCATACCTACACCTGGAATACCTCCTCCTATTTCTATAGACCTGCTCACTTTGCTTTAGCTCCTTGTAAAACAAAGAAAAAATTTCTTTCCTATTCCACACACAGGGAACTTGAGTGAACCTTTTAGTCTAAATATGTTATAAAGTGAGATATACTCAGATATAGATGTAGGATCAGCATCTGTCTTACTTAAATTAGAAGGGTAGAGTTTGAAAACACGATGAGCAAAGATTAGATACTCTGCAACTAACGAACACCTAAGGTTATATTAGTTGAGGTATGAATATTGAGAAGTGATTTAAACTCTCCTGACAATGTGGGAATGCAGGATTACTTGGTGCACAAAAATAGACCTATTTAAGTAGCTTGTCATGGTCTTTGCTAGTGGCAAAGAGATTTAGAGAATGACCATTTGGTAATCAATAACAGATAATCACACTCATGCTCCAGCTTGTTTCCTATGCTAAAATGTTTGTAATTCCACTATTTGCTTCCAAATTGCCAAAATATCAAGTAATGTCTTTTTTGGACTAGAGTTTCTTCCCCTCACCAGTAGTGACCCCACCTGCAATGCTGCATCCAGCTCTGCGATCCCCAGTACAGGAAGGACATCAACCTGTTGAAGATAGTCTAGAGGAGGGCCACCAAGGGGATCAGATGGATGAAGCACCTCTCTTATCAGGAAAGGTTAAAAGAATTGGGATTTCTCAGGCTGGAAAAGAGATGACTTAGGGGTGACTTAATTGTAGCCTCCCAGTACCTGAAGAGAGCCTACGAGAAAGATGGAGAGGGACTTTTTACAAAAGGATGCAGTGATAAGACAAGGGGGGGAAGGATTTAACCTGAAGGACAGTATGTTTATATTAGATATTAGGAAGAGTTGTTTACTGAGAGGGTGGTGAAGAATCAAACCAGTACTCAGAGAAGTTGTGGATGTCCGATCCCTGGAAATGTTCAAGGCTGGGTTGGATGGGGCTCTGAGCAACCTCGTGTGATGGAAGGTTCCTTGCCTATAGTAGAGGGGTTGGAACTAAATGATCGTTAAGGTCTCTTCCATTCCAACCCAAGCCATTCTATGATTCCTATGAATAGTAAGGAATGGAATTAAAAAGGCATAAATATTTGGAAACAACATGAGTTTATGAAAAACCTGTCATAAGACTCATTCTTTTTTTCAACAAGATTACAAATTTGATTGATAAATTCATAAATAGTTGCTTATGCAGATTAATTAGCTGCCTAAATTTGGTATTCCTGGAGTACTGTAAGACATTTGTTTTGATTGATACCACACACTCTGACTAGGGAGCAGGCTAGTGAAAAAATCAATATAGCACACATTATAAAGATTAAAAATGGGTTAGCTAACAGATCCCAGAATGAAATGGTAGACAAAGAATCATTGCTTAGCCTGTGCATTCCTACTGTCAGTTCTTGGTTCTGTTATACTCATTCTTCAATGACCTTGAAGAAGCTGGCAGGTGACCCAAAGATCAGGTGTAATCAGCTAAAAACACATGCTCATAATGAATCTCTAGCCAGAAAGCTTCACTTGATCCTTGGCTATATAAATGAGTATACCTGTGAAAACAGATTAAGTTTTAAAGTATGAGTGAAACTTAACTTAGTGAAAATATTCACCATGTACAAAACTTTGCTACTGATGAAATGGTCTTCAAATGGAGCCATTTTTGCTATGCATTTTAAAATCAAGATCAAATGCTTTTCTAAAAGATAAGTGCTGGATGAGATGAGAATTAATTCAGAAAAATCACATGACATGGAATGCAAGAGGTCAGACTAGATGATTATGGTTGTCCCCCTCTGGGTTTCCAATTTCTGAAAGCGTGTTAGCTAAATCAATTCCCCTGATGAATTTCGCTTCTGATTTATCTTTTCTTTTAATTATACTCTCTGCATCAAGCTTGGTGCATCAGTTTAAATCTGTTCCTTTCATAAGAAAGTGTACAGCAAATGTTCAAAATTATGTAATTCTTATTTTAACTGGGTTTTTTTTTCAGTTCAAAGCCTGCTTAACATGTGGTGTTACAAACTTCTACAACCAAAGAATACACTGGCAACACAGCACTTAAAAGAAGCTGAAATTCAAGTGTATATCTATTAACCCTCTTATCTCAGGAGAGTACTGTCTGGTACTTTATTTAGCTAAAAGGTTCACATACATTGATATCTCTTCTAATCCATAACTTTCCATCACTAATCCAAAAATACCAAAATTAAATTACCAGCCCTAGAAGATATGTCTTGTGGCTTTCAATATCACTTATTATATGATATTAGACCATGTGAATATAAATCAAACAGAATTTTATGCTTTATTGCATCTGACAGCTCACAGGAACTGACATTCATAGAGAATAAACAAACCTTACTTCAGCATCCAAGTTTATCGCTTAGTCAAACACATTTCCCCCTCCATAACAATAATTTTATAGCAGACCTACATTTTTATTAATCACACAAATAGGCAGCATTTTTTTCTTCTGTCAGAGACTAGCCTTTTCATTTTAAAATTTATTTGATTCAGAAGATTAGTTCCATAGTAGTCAAATACTATATTAAATTAGGAGCCCTTTTCTCAAGTCAGAATTAATTTTAAAATTTTTGCAAACTTGGTTAAAGAGGCAGCTCAGCTGGGGAGTTTCTGTTCTGCCTTTGCTGAACATTTTAGCAGGTGATTTTGTTGTTGGGAAGCAAACCACATGAACACAAGCACCAAAGAGAAACAGACTGCTGTGCTGACAGTAGAGACAGACTGTGCGAACATCTTTCCTTCCTTCCTTCCTTCTTTCCTCTGTTCTCATTTAGCAGCTTTTTTCTGTTCCTTTCTCTCTCTCATGAAATATGCCCCTGACAGTAGAAAACCAACAGCCTTACTGTTTATTTACTTGAGTCATACTTGCCAGTCAAATTCCAGATTTTGCCTGTGAAGGTCCTCTGGTATCTTTCCTCCTATATTGGTATTTCAAGGTGGAAGTGCTTCTCCCTGGCAGCAGCACTAAGTAGTTTCTGAGAAGCAGATGGACTATTATCAACTAAATAGTGAAGACGATAAATGAGCAAGTAGAAACAAGCTAAGAGCAAGACAGGAAGACTGAAAGAAAAAGCCAGGCTTAGAAATCTATACACTCATCAATTTCATTGGGATGATAAGGATATTGCCTATCAGGCAGTGAGGTGTAAAGGACCACAAAAGAAAAATAGATACTCTACTATATTTTTTTGTGAACAGAATGAATTAATCAGTGAACCTTATAGGTTAACTCAATGATTTTCCATCACACAATGCATTTGCAGCACCACGTTTCCTTTAGGTCTGTTCTTGTCTTAGCATCAATTCAGTGATGAATTGTAGGTTAAAGATTCAAAACTAATTTTAACATAAGAGATATTACTCAAACCTGCTGCTCAATTTTTTGAACTGGAGATATGAGAAGCATCCAGCAATTACCCTTGTTTAGGCAACCTCAGGCATTTTTCTCTTTGAATGTAGAAAGCAGGATGTTGTTAAGCAGGATCTTGTTTTAAACAATGCAAAACCTTGCAAAGGTGTTATTACCCCAATATAACAAGAATATGAGCAACAGTCTATTGATTTATTAGCTGACTAGCACCATTAAAATGAGTCAAAGCTAAGATAATTTGCTCTGTTTCTAGTAGTGATCAGATAAGAAGAATTAGCTGTTGGTTAGCTCATGCCATCTTAATTATTAATATCCACCAATGCAGAATATATTTAAAGTGAAAAATTCTGATTCTAGTCTCATTCACTCTACTGTAAATTAGAAGTATCTTCATTCATGTCAGTACAGTTATGCTGCTGTAATACAAATTAGAATAATAGAATGCATCGTTTTTCAAATTCAGATGAACTGAAAGCAACATGAGAATCTGATTCTCGGTGAAAACTCTGTTGTCCAACTGGGAACAGAATTGCCTAACATCATTCCTGTATGTTACAGATATAATTTCCAAGGGTGTGCAGAATTGCCTAACATCATTCCTGTATGTTACAGATATAGTTTCCAAGGGTGTGCAATGCATATATATAAAAAATTACACTGCTCCACCATGCTTTTCTTGGTCCATTTTCTTATTAACAGCCAAATACTAAAAGGAGTATTAAACTTATTTTATTTCTTTTAGGAAAAAAATTGGTTTTGATATATGAAAATGAATGTGTACCATCTGCAGTATTGTCTCCTCCACCAAATCTACAAATATTTAAAAGCAAACACATTTAATGATCAGGGTACAAATCCAACCTAGATAGAACAAATTACAAGACACCTTTCCTGAAAAGATCTCTGAGCTGGATATGGAAGCTGAAAAAGGGATGTCTGTTTACTCTTTTTTTTTTTTTTAATAAGACAAAGCATGCCCAATGATAATCTCAGTCAACAAGTTTAAATATGTAAAATCCAAAAATCTCTTCTTAACTTCATAAACATATGTGAGCACTGAAAGTCATTTTTGTAGAAGCCAAGACAAATTTATTACAAGTCCATCAAAGCTGTTAAATTAAGCTGTTTGAATGCAACATTGCACTCAAGAGCTCTGAAGCCAGAGAAAATATAATGAGAAATAGAAACTTTAAAAAATTATTTTCGCTGGAATCTTCTTCTGACCCATTTGGAAATAGCAGAGGATCTGTGGTGTGATCTGAGACAAGATAGACACTTTCAAATTAAGTATTTTGAGGAACTAAAAAGAAGAGGCACACAGCTTTTTTTTTTTTAATAAATATTTTTGTTATTTTAAAGGAAATAAAGGCCTTTCAAAGGAATTCAGCACAAAAAATTGTATGATTTATTGCAAGGTTTTCATGGTGATTAGAGCATTGGATCTGCCCTTAGCAACATGATGCAAAGAACACTCTCTACTCTGCAGAATGTACATTTTAAGCAGATGAGATAGAGTAGGAATGGGAAGTGAACAGTGACAAAGATGGCTTTAAGGGATGCATCACTTGCAGTATCGTCAAACCTAAATGACACCAACATGTATTACAGGCCTATAACCTGTATCTTTTCTATTTGGGTTCGCTGACCTACTGACAGAGGACCAGAATAAAAGTACTACATTGTGCTATTGTTTTCATCAATCTGGTTCTTTGTTCTCTAACCCCTCCTATTGCTAAGGCCAACGAACCCTCCAGTCGTGGTTACATCTCTGACAGTGGCCAGGAATAGATGAGTAGAGGAGAACACAAGCATAAGACAAGTTTGCAATGATACTTTCCATCATTACAACTTCCCATCTTTGAGCAAGCTGCAAGTTAGCAGCTTACTGAGGCAAGTCATTATGTCTGGCTAATGAATAGGTATTTACGTGCTTTTCCCAACAATTTTGCTTAATTGTTTCCTGAGCCCATCTGAACCTCTGTCTTCCACTGAAATTAGAAGCAATAATTTCCAGTTTGTTACAGTGCTCCTCCTTTAGAAGTGTTCCTAAATAATTTTATTCAGTTTGTTGCTCATACAGTGTAAAAAATGGAGTATTTCCCTTTCCAGTTTTTCCATGCCATTTGTGACACGCTTTTCTTCAGTCAAGTCCTTTTTCTCCATTTCAGCAATCGTTTTATTTGTGCTAATTAACTTAGCATAACAGGAAACTTTATTACCGTTTATATTCATGCCCTGAATCATCTGTGACCTGTTTAAACAAGGTCTGATTAATTCAGTGGGGTTTTTTTTTTCTGTCACCTGTTTGAATTTTGTTTCGTTTGTCCTATACACTATGCTTGATTTGAGTACAGTGTTCTGTAACTTCACTACCAGATTAATCATCTCAAATGGTGCACTTTTCAGCACATTGGCTTTCAGATAGTAAGTTTAAAAACTTACCCTTTTTTATTTTAAGTTTCATCAACAGATTTCTTTTTCCTTGGATAGACTACATATCTAATATCAGTTTGATCTTTTATTAAGGTTTCCCCCATTCTTAATAAACTGACTCTGCTCTTTATGCCATGTCTCAGACCCATGCTGACACTGCCCTCTGTCTCTCCCTGTTCATGGTACTGAGAACATTTCTCAGGTCAGCTTTACTCAAAGATTTTATATAATCTGTTGCTACTATTCTATGATATGACCTCTCGAGATTTCTATTTTAATGTTAAGTTTTCAAAGAAAAAAGAGATGTATTTTTGTCATGAGGATAAAAGCATTTGTTTCCAAGTCATTGCTCACTCCTTGCTATTTTGTTTCTTAAGGTATGATTTCATATTCTGTTTAGATATGGATATTTTTACACAGCATTTAAAGACTTTAATGCTGCCTTGATAGTTTATTCCATGCCTGCTTTTTTTTTCCTTTTTCCTAGCTTAATAAAATATTTCAGTTAGGTAACAGGGAAGAGCCTACTTTCCTCCTATTTTTAATGAACTGGTGCATAAATATTTTTCTCATTCATTCAATGAGCTTGTAGGTGGCTATACACTACTTTGGACTGCAACGTGCAGAACTTTGCAGTAATTTCCCTTATTTTTATAAGGTCTCTTGTGAGAGAAAAACATGTTTTATGCATCAGAAATTGAAGACATAATGGCATTCAATTTCAAAAGAAAAACATACTATTCCTTATACATTTTAATCATAGAATCATAGAATTGTAAAGGTTTGAAGAGACCTCTAAGATAATCAAACACAACCATTAACCCAGCACTGACAAATCCATCACTACAACATGTCCCTAAACACCTCATCTACATGTTTCTTGAACACTTCCAGGGATGGTGATTCCACCACTGCCCTGGGCAGCTTGTTCCAATGCTTTCTCACCCTTTCAGTGAAGAATTTTTTCCTATTATCAAATCAAAACATCCCCTGGCACAACTTGAGGCCATTTCCTCTTGAACTATCACTTGTTACCTGGGAGAAGAAACCGGCCCCCACCAGTCTACAATGTCCTTTCAGTTAGTTGTAAAGAGCAGTAATGTCCCTCATGAACCTCCTTTTGTCTGGGCTAAGGAGCCCCAGTTCCCCCAGCTGCTCCTCATTACTCTTGTTCTCCAAAATCTTTCAGTCTATGGGGAGAAATTGCTCTGTTTCACCAGCACAGACTTCATTAATTTGTTTCTATTCTCCAGTTTGCTACTGCCTCTATAAAATGTATATTTACTAGGGATATTATTAGAGAGAAGTCTGAAACTCAACACCAAATCAGTGTGAAGACCTTGATTGTTCAGGTTGTAAGATATGCTGGGCCAAAAATAAATAAATAACAGAAGTTGCCTGTGCTACAGGATTACTAAAACTAGAACCTTTAGTGGTCTTCTCCAGCTCCCCAAATATTGGTTATTGCTTTCTCTTTTCATCTCTTACTGTCAGTTGCAGGTTTCAGTAAGTCTTACCTTGAGTGGCTGTGCATTAAAGAATATTATTATTACCCAATGTCCTATTAGACAATGGCTGGCTCAGGTATTTACTCTGCTAAACACCATAAGCCAACAATTCATCTTGAAAAAAGAAGAAAATATAATGAAATAAAATGCCAAAAAATGTCAAAAAAAAAAGGAAATGTTAAAATACAGATCAACATTATACTGCAGAAATTAGCCTAGCCTGAATATCAGATGAGCCTTTTAGTGAATTAAACCCATATTTTTTCATCTCAGTCAAGTCACGTTGCATTTTAGAAGTCAAATCTAGCTTCAGTTCTCATGCCTGAGAATACCAGTACTTATTATTATGGGCAGATTTTTCTCTTCCCTTTGCCACTTGACAGCATTTGAGCCTCAGATAATTACAGTTCTGCCTTTCCTACTGTAAAGATGTGTGTATACTTTGCAGGAAGAGCCTATTATCTATGGAGGGGTGAAGGAAGAAGTCACTTAGGGACCATCTTTGCTACTGGTAAAGGCAATTGTGGAAAAATCAGAGCTGTGACCAAGCCTATGCAGGCTTACCCACCTATTGGGGGTGGCAAGGGCCTGAATGGGCTCAGATGTGTGACAATACAGACATCACTGTTGATTTGGGCAGTCAGATAGAAACCCATCGGCACAGGAACTTTCCTTGCTTTTCCTTGTGTTTATAAGCAAGCTGCCAGTTCAGAGTCTTATTATTAAGCAAGCTATTATAATCTCTCACAATACTGTTACATGTTGAGGAGCCAACACTGCAAAGGAGAAAGACTTATTTCCCTGTGAAGATGAAAGTGTGAGGCAGTGCTTAATATGCTTTGAGTGATGAGTATGAACCAGGAGATTGTAGCAGACCTGCAACTTTAGGTTTCTTTCAAGAAGGCTTCAGGGGTGGGGATGTCTCAGTCTCTGCAATTCTTCCAGTGATTGTGAAGATAAATAATCCACTTCTGTGGGATTTAAGACCATAAACAAGACGGAGTCTGTGATACTTTTCATTCTTTCCTCTTCTAAAATGTAATTATATTGGCTGCACATTTTTCATTTACAGTTATAGAACAGCTTGCAGACAAGGCATCCTTGTCTCAGTTTAATTTCAGCTGGATCAGATTAACCAAGATCTTCAACTAAAGATCAAAATATCTCATGGCAAAGCATGAGCAAAGCCTGGAAAAATATCATTTGAAAAAGCATTATTCCCTTTTTTTCTTCCAAGTTTGCTGCCTGTTTGAATGCTTGGACCTTCTCAGATACTTTTTGCCATTTCTTTAGTGACTTTTTCTTCTATTTCAAAACTTTAGGTGTGAAGACCATTTCTCGTGAAACAGGCTGAACTCTTCAAATTTTCAACTTTATGAGGATTCTGTATGTTTATACACATCATAGTCTGTTGCTTGCAACCATCTATAGAAAACTCTGTCATCACTTAACCTCGTCTTCTAGTTATTCGTCTATGAACTGGGTTCACAGAACTTCCTTAGTGTGAATGTCTGTAAAAACATAAATTTTAGGTGCCATAAGTGAAGGGGGTGAAGGTTGGCAAGTTTAACACCTGAATTTATACGAGTTACATAAATCCTGATGTTGGTGCACTGAAAATATCCAGACTAAGTCCACTAAGTCCAAACTAAATGTCAGAAGTTGAAAAATCTGTCCCTTCCTTTAGCAGTTTTGTTTCCTTTCTGTAAATTTGCTTAGTCATTCAGTTTGTGTAAAAAAATCCACAAATTATTCTGGCTTCAGTATATCTACTCATATCTACAATTACCTAAACAGTTTATTTATAACCTGTGTAAATATATATATATATTTTTTTGTTGTTGTTTTACAAGACTTATAAACTGTTCCTTCATTTTCCATTGTTCTTCCCAGAGAAAAAGACTGAGCTGGATCATGAGATGGAGAATCTATATTGAAAAATGAACTGTTGTAAATGCACCCCAAATTATTAGTTACTTTGTTGTTAAAGTTTACTGAAGGTGTCTAATTAATATGTATATGCAAGGAGAAAGGACAATTTGGGGAAAAATACAAGAGTATGGTATAATTAAATAGATCAGTGTTGTCCCATCAGTAATGCTGTTGGAAGTGCTAATGCATCTATCACTCAAAGACCACACTGCAGGTCATGAAGATCTTTGTAAAAAAGTGGTGAGAATGATAAACACCATGAGAATTTCTTCGAAAAATTAGAATATTTTACCATAGGAAACAAATCAGAAAGTATATCAGTAAGCGTGTCAAAAATGAACAGCAAGAGGAAAGCAAACCACATGTTTCTGCTCTAACTCATGGCACAAGAAGGAATCACCGAATGAAAATAGTAGTGAGAAATAAAGAATAGATCCAACGGGGTAAAAATAGACCATAAAAGTAATTAAGGTAAAAAGAAGGTAAAAAAATTAACTACCTTTTAGAAGGTCTCAAAATCAATACATACAAGAATATCCAGGCTTGTCACTGCTAATTATAACTGAAGGTTTGGCTTAGCTTTCCTATGTTAGAAATTAGGTGAGATACCTGAAGTTTCCTATGGAAATTCTATTGCCCATAAGTGAACACACTATGGAATCCCCTAATAATAAAATAAGATGCACCTTAAAATGAGCTAAATTTCTTTTCTCCACAAATCCAGCTTACTGTAAGTAAGCGAATTTTACCCAGAAAAACTATATATCTCCTGTTGTCACAAAAACACAGTAAAGATGGATAACTACAGCTGAACTGAGTGTTTTTCAAGTTACATTATTATCTTCAAAACAATTTAAAAGTGCATTCCTTCTTAAATACAAAATTGTAACATCTGTGAATAATTAAGGAAACAAGTTGTAACATCTGTGATTAATTAAGAAAACAAGTTTCACCTTCTGTTGAAGCTGAAAAAATGTACACATCAGAATGATGCTAAAAGATTTTTGCTTTTTATATATTTTTCATATAATCATAGCTCTGTAGACTATTATTGTACAATTACGTAGTTTCTTAGCTAACTCCATTGCTTTTCCTACCCAGTTAGACAAACACATTCCTGGAATCCTATTCTAATCTTGCTTCTTCAGTGAACCAAGGCCATTCCATTTTCCCATGTATTTAGACATGAACAATGTAGGGCTAGAAGCAAGGGGGAGTCTTCAGGAAGGGGCTGAACCAAGGGGGGAATTACTTCATTAACTGTACTTCAATTATGATAATTTGCTAAACTTTTAAAGGTGTTGAAGCCCTTTATCACCTGTGCATTTTCACCATAAGGGCACCTGGAGGACCTTCATTAGATAGTAACCGCTTTTTATCATCCTTGTCTTGTTTGGCTCTTGATTTTAGGGGCTATAAGGCAACAAGAACATACAATTTTCAACTCAGATATGCAGATTAGCCCTCCCCTCCCCCAGTTTGTACCTGTGTGGTACGCAAGATAACCTCAGAGAGTTATAGTAATAACACATTCCTAAAGTCTGTACTTGGGTCTTACCCAGCTCTCCTTCTACGGAGAATGTGAGAGGCTAGCATAAGTTACCTGGAAACTGTCCTAAATCGCTCTTCAGTAATTCAAGATATTTGCACAGAAAAAAGTTTCCTCCGCCTAGACTCATTGACAGAGCTTAATATTGTAGGCTGAGAGCACACTGGATAGAAAGAAAAAGGGCTCACACTGCCTCCTGTACATCAATCCATCTCCTAGGAAACTAGTATTTAATTCATTACCCAGAAACTGTTCCCTCACTGTACTAGAGACAGCTTAGTCAGGTAAAATTTTTCCACTCTGTGAGAAGGAATACAGTTAAGAGGGAATATGCTGTACCTAGAAGCCAAATACTTCCTTTTGCTATCAATGTCATTGCAAGCAGCATTATAATGTTGGGTTGTACTTTATTGCTGTAATACTGAACTGTATTATCTTGTGACTACCAATGCGTTTTCTTTCAGTCTGTAGCTGAAGATGTGCATTTCCTACATATTGATTATTTCTTTTCTTTAAATATTGTCATTCCCTATGCCCTAAGAAAGACAGCTTCTTTGCTGGTCTACAAGCTGCAGCATTTTCTGGTTTTATATACTAAATTATTATTCTACAGCTCTCCTAGTGACCAGTTTTTGAACCTAAATTTTAGATTTGCTCTGTGAATAATGTTTTGCTGGAAAGTCATTCATACCCAGTTGAAAAATAAAATTAAAAAATTATTTGCATTTCAGCAAAAATACCAAACTTGAATGCTGAGGAAGTGTCACTTTTTATCAGAATTTATATCACTTTTGAAAAACTTACAGTTATCTCTGCTGACTTCTGTTTGTATTTTTATTTTAAAATGAACATTTTTTCTAAGCAATAATAAATAAATCAAACATAAGTTATTAAAGATTAACAAAGAACTCAAAACTGCAGTACTCAAATGATCTCATTTTCATTTTAGAATTAATTGTTTGAACAGACATCTGGAAAATATATCACACATACACAGGGATGTACCACAGATCAATGGTAGCACCTTTCAGCTGTTCACCCCCGCTCCACATGTTCTGCTAAATAGTTGTTAACCAGTTTGAGAAAAGTTCTGCTTCTTAGAGTAGAAGTTGACTTCAGATGAGCAAAGTGTTTACAACCTTCTTGTCGATGTGCTTGCCCCTGTAGTTCCTGTGCACGTGTTTAACTAATAAGTGATACAATGAATGCATTTACAATTTATTTAAATGGGCCAGGGGCTGTTCTCTGGTCCTGAGTTAGTGGGTCACAGGTTAGATACGTCAACACTATTTGCTCTCAGCTTTGGGTCCTTTCACAGCCTCTCTACTGGTACTGGCTATACCTATACAGTAAACTAAGCAAAACCTTTGCAGTGCCTGAGTATGGTTTGGAGGTTAAATTAGGGCAGGAACCATTTCCAACACAGAGTTTTCAGGACACCACACATTTTCTAAGAGAAGAGTTTATCTCTGCTGACATGAGCCATGCCAGGTTCCTGGCTTGTTTATTTGTCCTTGGATCTTCCTTGTTGCACTTCTTGAAGACAGATGTAATATTTTGTATTTTTAGTCAGTAGAAATTTTCCTTGGTTGTCATGACTTTTTAGAGATGATAGAGAAATGAAATTTGCCAGTCAATGTCAATGAAATTAGCTGGTTCCTTCAGCATCACTGGATTCACCCCATCCCAAATAATTGAATTTGTTTAAGACTTCCTCAGCTGTATCTTCCTTTGCTGTAAATAGAGTCATTCTCACACCCTCTCCTACTAGACACAAAAGACCTGAGGGCAGACCTTGCCAGAAAAGACTATGAGAAAAATGTCATTGAATACTTTTGCCTTTTCTGTGTCCTTTGCCATTAGATGAGCACACTGAGTAGCAAACCCACATTTGTCTTAGTTTTTCTTCTGCTGTACATTAAGAAACTCTTATTTTCATTCATGGACTTCACCATTTTCAGCTCCAGCTAATATCTGACTTTTCTAACTCCAGCCCTAGATGTATAGGCAATATCTCTATAGTTCCCCAAGTAGCCCATCCCAATTTTCACTTTCTTGGTATTTCCTTACTGTTTGGCTCAACACAGCAGCAAATCTGCTTCCAGAACTGGACATGATAAAAATGTTCACAGTCACCTGATGTGAAAAGCTCAACCTGTACAAACACTTCAAATATGCTCATAATTTTTTGAGGAGTTTTAAGTTAGGTCAGGAATCATAAATTTTTTCAGAGCTAGCATAAAACTTTAATAAATAACCCGCTACACAGAATCACAGAATCATCAGAACTGCATTCATGTCCTTATTTTTCATCTGTGTACAGCTAGTACTGTCAGGTGACCCAGCAGCACTCAGATTTTGTGTTGATAATGGTTGAGCCATGGCCTACAAGGACCTGAGAAGAACGCAGGGAGCTGCTGGTTGCCTCTCCTGTTGATTCCAGCAGCAGCTCCTGTCATCCATATGACAGGTTGATATGTCAATATTTATTTCCTGCTGGAACACACACTGTTTACTTACTTAGGATGGATTTTACTTGGAAGAGAAGTGCCTTTGATGTTTTCTGTGACAAGTACTGTATGCATTGTGCTTGGACTGAGTTTTCAGTTAAATGAAATTAGGCAGTGCAGGCAATAAATCATAGCCCTTGAAAATTAGAACAAACTGCCTTGTTCTTATTCCAAAATGCAGCACTTAAAAGAAAACCACAGTAGCCTAGAAAACATAAAGAAACAGAATTAAAAGAAAGCTAGTCATCTCTGAAGAAGTTATTACGGGAACAGACACAAAAGAAAAACGTGGGAGGGCAAACAGGAAAATAGAGATGTGCAGACCTCTCTAATGACCCAAAGAGAGTCACTCACCCTGTTGGAAATCAAACTCATGTCTCCCAGTTTCAAACCTTCTATTTTATTGAGCAGACCTTTGCATCTCAGAACTACAAGACTGTGACCATTGTGGCAATGTGGCCCGTTTAAAAAAGAGGCATTCACAAGTCCAAGCATTTTAATACATTCTTTACTTCTGAAAGTATATTCTTTCCTTGAAGTAGTGGATCACAGCAGAGCTATGACTGTGTGCTGTGTTATTTCAGCTGCTAATCAAAGCCTCCATTCCCTGTACTGGATACCTGTTGAGGGTTACACACAGGGGAGGCTGCTGGAAAGGCTTGAACAGATGCTGCTCTTAATCAGCACCTATTAAGTTTTCTCCCGAGCTCGGTTTGGCTCCTTGGAACATGGAGGAGTCACATAGCTCTGTCTAGGTCAGGTGCTTGCAGGGGTGATGTTTAAATGTAACACATCGTAAGTGCTGGTACAGAAAACCACTGTGCTTCAAGGCAGGCAGCCAAGTGCCATTGCCAACAGCTCACAGCCCTTTGTGGGAGCTTCCATCTGAGTAAACAAGTGGTATTTATCATGAAAGTGAGGCTATGCCTATACTAATAAATCAGTATTCCAGACACAATTCTCCAGAAATTGCATCGATAATACTTAACTATTTTACTCTTCAAATCAGGACACCATGTCCAAACTGTCTTTCAATTCACTAATATAAGCCCAGGAACAGTCTGAGTGTGTACAGCTCCTGTCAGTTAGAGGTCCCTGGAAGTTTGATGTAATTCTGAATGAAACACAAAGAAGCATTTGTGTTTGAAGAAAGGTGTGTGGTGCAGCACCACGTGAATATTTCCATGGATGCATGAGCATGACTAGATAGATATTAGTCTACTATGGTACAACTACTATAACTCAAAGATTTCTGTTACAGAGTAGTTCAGGAAGGTTCTTAGAGCAGGAGATAGCTTAGGGCCACTCTAAATTCTTCCACTTGCTCATAGCCTCAAGCCTTGTTCAATACCAGAAACTAGAATTGCAGGGATGTGTCAGTGGGTCTAGTTAAGCACAAGGAATTGCCTTTTATAATTGTGTTTCTTAAATAAATCAGGATACATTCTAAATGTTTTGACTTAAACCGAATTGGTTTTGATTTGCATCCAGGCATTTCGGAAATTTTTCTTCAGTGACACAAGGGATGGCACAAAGTTCCTGGGGAGCAACTTGAAAAAAATTATTTTGTCAGTAGTTTCAACTATAAGGAGTACTATAATCTGTGCTATAATCCTCATATCTCTCACATTTATATTGCTCCCAGAAAACAAAGGACTGTTATAAAATTCGTTGAAGGATTCTAGTTTACTTCCTACAAAGATGTGAGCTAAATAAACCAGCCAGGGGAGGTCTCACCTTATCAGCTACTGGCAAAGATGGAGATGGTGGTGATTCCAGTAATGTATTTCCTTCTGGGATATAAAACTTCGGGTGGTAAAATTGATGGGGAATGCCTTAAGGGAAAAAAAAACCCCAGCAAAATCCTCAATAGGTCTTCAGTTCTAGAAAGGCATCAGAGTTGACAGTCACATCTTCAACATAAAACAGATAGCTCTAGGCATAGAAGGGTGTGCATAATACATTTAGCACACTAAGATTTACTTCCCCTCACCTCACCCTCCCTTAAGGATTAGCCAATAGAGCCTGAAAAAATGAGCACACTTGCATGCGTGCAAGTGACAATCTAATATTATCTGGAGTGAATAAGAAAATAAACCCTCTAATTTTCTTTTTATTTTATGAATGATTATGTATAAAAGAGGCAACAGAGGTCTAAAGACAAAAAGGACAAGGAATCCAAAATGATTATATATTGGGCTGACAGCAAAAATTCACAGCCCACAGAGCTTCTGTGTTAGGCAATACCACAGGAGGCAATAATGTCTCCTGGATTATAGATGCTTGGATAGAGTACAGATGAAGATTGAAGGAAGTACCATCAACTCATGGGAAGATTACAACGTATTTCTATTTGAGAATAATTTGAAAGGTTTCTAGTATGCTGATGGCAGACACATTTCAGATCCAATATTACTCCATTTCATTTGAAAATACAAGCTCTTCTGTTCATTAGGATACAGGCTTAGAAGAGCAAACTGTTGGTTAAAAAATTTAAAAATTATCTCACCTAAGCTGTCCATGACAAAAACTATTCAGACTGTTACCAATGCCAATGTCTGAATCCAGGCACTGGAACTGAACTTGAATATCCACAATTCAAAGTGGTTAAAATTGTTCTGGACCTGGTTTTTACTAAATAATTCCTCTGCTAAAAAATTCTGGGGAATAGTTCAGCAGGTAGCACAGACAAATAAATATTCCCCGTAGAGTTTATGAATAAAGAATCCTCCTGCCCTGCAGTCAGCTTAACTATACTAAAGCAGCCTAATCCTGCCAATTCTCTTTGGGACTGGAAAATGAACCTGGACATTGTTACTTTGCTGACACAGATGCTGACAAAATTTTGAACATATCACCAGTGTAGATTTATTTTAAACCTTTCTGTCTAGGAACTGGCCCTATCTTCCATTTGTGATGATACACAGAAAAATTACTTTTCAGATCCTCTGTGAATATGTAAGTAGCATCTGTAAATAACAGTTAAAGTAGCTGATAGTTAAGATCCTTCTGTTGGAGGAAAAGAGATCTGATCTCTAGGGATCCAACTTTATCATGAAGATAATGTCATTTAAGAATGAGTAAAACAAACCCTTGTAATTCTCCCACCTTCAGCAGAATTATATTTCAAAAATAAGGTTCAAACTGTGGCACGTTTGATAGTATGTGCTAAATAATTTGCTTTCTCCACTGACAACAGTAACTGACAATCACATACTTTCACTGAATTATTTCCTAGACAACCTAGTGAGAGTTCTGTGATTTCCATTATTCATTACTTTTCTGAGCTGATAGTCAGTAGACAGGAACTCCCATGGCTGTCTTCATTTTGAGAATAAACGAATAATAAAAATGGGATTTTTCTTTGTCCTACACACAAAGCCTGTTTTCCCTCAGTATAAGAGGAAAAGGACCTTGCTTTTAGTTTCTCTGGTCATCTTCACAGTCAGTTTTTCACCCACAGAACACCCTTCTTCAAACCAGGTGCATGACTGCTTTTCACCCCTTTTTTCCTCATGGGTGTGCATTCCACCAAGAGTCTTCATGCCTCTTCAGTTGCATCCAGTCAGAGGGAAACCTCTCACAAAGTGTAGCTCATCTTTGTCCTGGCTCTGATATTTGGCTAAGTCTTTTAGGAGTTGTTAATTTTTATAGCTGTCAATCTGCAAAGAAGGCTGAACTAGATATGTTTTGTTTAAACTGAGTTTGTTATTGTCTGTTGACCCATTCACAGAAACCAGTAACACTTTTCAGTACAAGAAATATCTATATTGATCTCATTATTTCCTGTGATTATTCATGACGCAAGAAAACCATTGCAAGTTTGATGATAGTTAAATTCAATCCTGCCTGATGGAATTCCAATGTGGCAGTTCTGCTGGTATCCCTGCTACTTGACCCAAACTTGAAAACTCTCTCATTTTGTTGTTGCTATGCCCACAAATTATTAGCTGTGAACCAGCCTTACAGGCTGTCAGCAGAAAAACCCTGGGAAACCTGTGTGACTCTGAAGGCCATGTAGGCACCTGCCACTGGAGAAGTAAGAATAAGAACCTGGAGCATGCATGGGGATTGGAAGAGTTCGTTATCATGAAAGTCTCAGATTTCTGTTTGCCTTAAAAGCTAATAATACTAACATTCTCTGCAATCAGAAATGGAATGGCTCATTGCTTACACAGTCACAGCTTTGGCAGGATTAACAAGACATCCTCTGGGCAAGTAGGAGTCCTTTGGCTCCACACTGAGTGCAGGACACCCGCAGGAAGTGTTTGAAGTGTGGCAGAATTAGTCAAGCTGTGTGCCTCTAAAGATAGAACACAGATATTAACCAGACACTGTTTAATAGAGGGTGTCCTCCTGGCATACGCTTCATCTATGGCACGACGAAATAATTTAGATGCCAAACTGGAACATCCAAGTCAGGGTTGTCATCCTCCTAGGGTCAGAGTGGAGACAGCAAGGCAGAAAAGTCTCTAGAGAACTGAAATCTTACAGACCTGTCTGGAAGCCTTCCCTGACCACAGAAGGAACTTGAAGAACCTGTGTTTTGAACTTTAGTGTCTTTGTCAGTTGCTTTAAAGATAGGCAGAAAAGTTTTACCCTAGCATAAGGCTTGAACAGGTGCTGAGTAAAAATAAAGGTTTGTTGTGTTTCTTCTATATGGAACTATATGAACTGTAATCATTAGACCCCAACCTGAACTTGACACACATAACTCAGATCATTCTCAAAAATAAAGGTGGAACTTTCTAGGTTACCAAGCCAATTCTTACTGACATATTAAACTATGGAAGAGAATGTACCTCTGATTCCACTTTAGAAATACCTTGTTTTCTGTCCTGGGCAGAAAGCTGTATTCTCTTCAGTTTAATCCAGAGATACCAATGTAAAAATTTCCCTTTTTCTTCTGTTAACTCTTTATGTTTAAAAGATTTACCTTTTATGTAAGTCTGTTTGTGAGATTTGGATATTTGCATTAAAGAGCTACAAGCTGTGCATTAAATACAATTGAAAACAAATTTAATCTTTGAAATCAGGTCTAATTTTATATTTTTAAACTAAGATTCTAAACTGCTTACAGCAAATATCTTTTTCTCCTATCTCTTTCATTCTACTGCTACTCACATTTTTAATTTGGCCGGTTACAGCAGACAAAATAGCATTAGACATTCTTGTTTATTATGAGACTATTCTGCTTTTTAGATGTGGTGAAGTCTGCTCTTTCAGACAATTTTAATTAGCATGCAAGACAAAATACTGTACAAGATAAGTAGATGTCTTATCATTAATAAACCAACTTAATAGACTGTGATGATTTTACATCAATTAATTCTTTAAAATGCAAAATAATGTGTACAGCATACTCCTGTCTGGTACCTTGTTCCTTGAATTTCTGTTGTTAACACATGGAGGCTGAAAATTGTTTTGATAGATTATAAGGTATTGCACGGTCTTACTTCCTTATTAGTTTACTGCTATTTTTAATATTGGTACAAGAATTTGCAGTCTGTTTTTCTCAGTATTTTGTCTAGGTTTTATTTATCAAATAGTTCATCAAAAAAGTTTATTGCTAGAAAAGAAATGGCAGCTGAGCAAACCTAGGTGCAGAGCTACTCAGAACAAATACAGAAGTATCAACATCTGAGAGATTTGCATCATTCTTTTTATTGCTTATAGTTAACTTGTACTAATCCTGAATCATGAGATCACTTTTATCATAAGCAGGTGAGGAAAATGGTCAATAATATGAATGTGTTGAACAAATTTAACATATCTATAACTGGTAATGCATTTGACAGGATCTGTGATCTGCCAGTTCCCTGAAGGTAAAGAATTGTCTACAATGAAAAATTCTTCCTTAAAATAAAATTAAATGCATGAAATAGAAAATAAAATAGGTGCAAAATGAATAGTTGGGTAAATATTAGGAAAACTACATGCCTTTGATTACTTCTGTTATTTGGATATCTGCTTGGCTTACCAGTAGACACAATGATTTAGTTTTGCAGATTTTCATATCAAGAAACAGATGCTGTTCAAACTGGAGTTAAAAATAACCAGTTCTGTGCTGACTGTGATGTTTGTTTTGGGGTGTACTTCCCAAAAACGTGTCATTAACACAGTGACTTAAAGGTAACACTGAGAGGTAGGTGGCAGGGAATTATGCCCATATAATGTAAAAATAAAACAAAAAAAACGCACAACAACAACTAAAAAAAAACCCCACCCAAAAAGTCAATACCATCAATATATATACATTTGCTTTCTTTGTTGTTTTCAGAAGCAGGGTATATAATACAAACTTAGTAAGTATCTGACATTTTCTGAGAACTAACCAATGTTGTCTGAAGTGTACTATGCCACTTGAAACTTTTTAATTGGCAAAGTGGCTAAGCGTATGTTTAATGAAACCAAAAGATAAAGACTGTCATTATCTCTCTTTCCCTTTTAATTTTCCTGTGTTTTTTTTTCCATATTTAGAAGTTATTTTTATGCAAGTACCTCTATTTTATTCATCTGTAGCCTGGCAAATCTTATCCATGTTCGTAATACATCAGCCCTCCTTAAGGTAAAATCTATTTTTGTGGTTGTAATAATTCTCTGGTGTGTAGACTTTGGACTTTCTGCTTGTCTTTTATGGTATAATATCTCAAAGAGCACAGATGTGGAACCCAACTCACAACATGTAAGAATCAAATTCTGTTTTCTTTTACATCCAGACACCCCAGGAAAGCCAACAGAATGAATTACATGAGTGAAAGCAAATTTTATCAGTAGCAAATTGCTTTAGGGTGTCATTCTGACCTCACTGGATTACAGCTTGTCCCTCCTCGGATACAGCTAACACTGATGGATCATCTAACTCTGTCAACAGAGCCCATGGATTTTCTGAAGTTCCAGAGCTGATCCCTGCAGGCAGCAGCAGCAGGGCTGTCTGCAATAAAGTGACCTTACATTACCTGTACACTACATTACATACATGTGGCTAAGTGCCACACTCGGGGTCTGCACAGTCCAGTGGAACAAAAGCAACAGTGCTGAGGCAAGGTCCCTCAGGTGTGGTGTTCTTCCTCAGCTGCTGACAGCAGATGCCCAGGAAGAGTACCAGAACACAACAAGCATAAAGTGATACCTCTCACATGTAATCTCCCAGGTTCTAATGATTCTTGAGCTAGATTATTTGTATTCAATAGCACCTTGGGTTCTGTTCCATAATATTGTCATTTAATCCTATTGTATTTTCGATATTCACTGTCTGCTTTGAGAAAGATTTCCTTTCTTTGCAGATATACTATAAAATTTTTGAAGTTAATCTGTGAAAGACTGTGTGTAAATGCTGTGTTTATATCCTGTTTAGGTCTACCAGATGTCCTCATGTGTGTAGAGAGATGTAAGTGGGAATAGAGGAGCTGTGTCTATCAAAGTTTGTCTGTATTTCCTTACAGGAAGGTCATCAGTGCTGCCTTGTAGAAGAAACACAGTGTGATTGCCAAAGATATTTAATCTGTCAGTAGTAGCTATTACTAAAGGATGATATTGGATAAAATTTGAGAATATGTAGAAAAGTATGTTATGGATATTTTCAACTAATTTCTTTAATATTTGTCTCACCTATCCTTAATGGAATAAATTACTGCAGTCAACATTATAAAGACAGAAATGAGAAACAGCAAAGAAATAGTCCATACATTAAACAGTGATCTGCAGATACAAAAATATGGTGTTTGTAAATAATGTGTTTTTCTGAAGAAATGGAAAATCTGCCATTTCTGGCATTCAGTATACTAACCTTTAGTTTTAAAAAGGGTTTTATTTTAGAAAATAAAGGAATGGATGACCAGCATACCTGGCATATGCATGAGGTAAAAATGGAAAATTGACTAACAGATGATTTCAAAGAAAACTGTTAACTTTGACTAAACTAGACTACTTTGTAGCAGGCTTTTTTCATACATTAAAAAGAAAGGAGAAGGAGGAAGAGCAGTTAGAGGTCTATTGAACCTTGACTATTCAATGCTGGCACAATATCAAACATGTATCATTACCATTTAGCGCATCCTTAATCTATCATTATTGCTAGTGAACTACTTTGAATTATATTGTGAAACACATTATATGGTCAGCTATCATTAGATAAAAAGAATTTGATCTAGTAACTGCTTCAAAGTCCTTTTCAGACATCTAAGGTTTGCCAAACTAGGCTGAAATGAATGATCTGAGCTATTATAGGAGTTCCTGGGGAATTTAGACATTGAACAATGAGACAGAAATGTATTCCATGTCTGAAAACATTGACATTACTCAGTGTTTTCTTATCTCAATATATTTGCTAGTTCTGATGTGTTTTTCCTACATATCCCTGATCAGCTCACAGTGAGCATTTGATGCTTGCTATTTTAAAATCAAACTCTATGTTTAACACTACAAATTATGTTTTATATCCTTGTTGTATAACTTTAATGTAGACTGCAGATGGTCATATCCAAAAAAACCAGCCTAGAAATCTTGCAGTTCAGAGCTCCCCAGCTATACTTGGCACATTCCTAGTCAGTCACTTCCTTAAAGGATCAATCACTTTCCTTAAAGGATCAAAATTAAGTACCAGTACATGCTCAGAAATATGGTGGGGTGGAGAGCTAGTTATTCCTCTCACCTTTAACCTCTTGTGTGACCTAGCTGAAAAGGGTTCAGAAAAAGGCTTAATAACTGCTCCAGAAGCCTGAAATCTAAAATACTGAAAAACAAACACCCAGGCACAAACAAAAACTCACAATATTTAGAAAGTGTTTTTTAATTTCAAAAAATACAGGATAATGGGCTCTAAACCATTGTCCCAGAGGACAGTAATCATAGCCAGCATGTTTTAAAGCTTTGAAATATTGTTTAGCCTATTCTTTTTAAGAGATTTTTATTTGTCCATTCTGAAGATTGCTTATATCTTCATTGTGGTCACACCTGGTCCTTTTTCTACTGAGTAGTTTTTGGTTTATGAGCATTTTGTGCCATTGATTTATTTCTTTGTACTCTTTAATTAGCCATGTTGGCCTTCCATGCCCCTTCCTCCTTAAACCCTTGTGGAGATCAATTTCAATTAAAGATGGGCTCGTGACACAGAATTCTGGTCAGGATCTTGAGTAGCCAAATTTTAGAGTTTGTGTTCAGTTTTGTGGCTTAGGGCCTTGTTTGACTATACCAGCTGAAGCTTGTCTTTCCTTTAAACCTTGATCTAAAACCTCGGCATTAGATGAATGTTCCTTATAATGCGGTTATGCATCATAAATCCCAGAATGAGTGATTTACTAAATCATAACTAGGAGAGTACTAGTTTCACTTGTTACTTTTTTCAAGGTTGAGAGATTACAGAATGCAGTACTTTTGTGTTTGCTCCTAAAATTCAGTATTTCTATTTCTGTAGCCTTATTCCCTGTAACAGACTAATACTTTAAAAAAAAAACAGTATTGGTGAAAATAAATAAAATAATTCTTTGTTGGAGCATCATACTGAATTATCTTCCTCATTCTTGGTGTAGGACCAGTTCTATTCCTTTCTCGTTTGATTTGGTTTTTATGGGTTTTGAATGAACATTTTGTGGTACATTGTAATTTGTGAGATGTAGCTCAGCTGTCTTCACTACATTCTATTTTCTTCTTAGTTCTTTTAGGTTGTTATTTATTCCCAATATTCTGTATAAAATGGCTTTTCTTTTGTGGAGACATGGAGCCTCAGTGTGCTTTCCTCTTGACATGAGCTGCAAGCATCAAAAGTTTTATATTCAGCTTAAAAGAAATTCCCTGTGCCATGCTACAGCTAAGCCTCTAATCAATGACCCCAGATGACTTCAGTGAGTCTTCTAACAACAAGAAAAATATTTGTTTTCTTTTCCTAATAGCATCATTTAACAGATCCAGTTTAAAGCAAAATAAATTACCAGCTTAGGGGCACAAGAAATGGTATCTCCAATTTCTATGAAGAGGTGAAGAGGCAAGGGACAGAAGCCTATAACTGATGGTAGGAAAAGGAAGGATGGAGCTTAAAGCACTTTATAAGTTCTTAAAGGTTCATAACATAGACTCAAACTACAGGTTCCTTCTTGAAAAAGAAAAAGCTTTAGCTTTCTGGTTTTTTATTTTCCATTTAATTGAATCAGTTTGTGGTGACTCAATTTAGGTTTAGTGTCTGTAATCAAATCATCACTGAAGCTCTGACTACTTTCTAAGAACAAAGTCTGAGGGAGGATTCCACCCCCTCCCAAATTACTGTGCATCCCCAGCCTCCTCGCTGGTGAGGTAGTGTGAGGGGCAGAAAAGGCCTTGACATTGTACAAGCGCTGCTGAGCAGTCACAAAAACACCCCTGTGTTATCAATGCTGTTTTCAGCACAAATCCAAGACCCAGCCCATGCTAGATGTGAAGGAAACTAACTTTATGCCAGCCAAACCCAGCATGTATGTGCTTCTGAAATTTGTCTCTCCTTGGGGTCAATTACCTTCCTGGAGCTCATTTTTAAATGAAACCAAAACAAACAGAGCAAGTCTTCTCCAGATTCCAGGTGACTTTAAGGAAAGGAAAAAGTCACTGTTTGAAAAGGAGGCAAGAGTAGAGCCAGCTTTGTTAAATCCTGATTATTATTTAATAGTAAACTTGAACTGTAGGTCTCCCTCTGTTTGAATAAGTTTCCACCAGTATTTAACTCCTAGGAGAGAGACATTATCAGTGGGCTAAAAAGCTTGACAGACTAGGAGACCAATGCTGTTGATCTGAGAAAGCAAGATTCTTCAGATGGAGGAAGCAAAGGAGAAACCTCTCGTTCTGTTTTTTGCTGCTAGGATAATTTCTGCATTTTGTATTGAAGAACCTCTAGAAAAATTACAGTGGCAGCCCCAGACCTCAGGTTCCTGCATACCCTTAATTGGTGGGTTACACAGCCAGCTTCCTTCTTTTGGAAGCTGTTTTAGTACCAGTGCTCTTGGCTGCTTGTTAACCCATTTCCTGTAGGGTATGACAGCAGATTATTTAGGAACTCCCTGGAACTGGATTTGTGTTCAGATATGTAGGCTTGAACTTCCTTGGGACATACAGAAACTGGAAGCAAGTTTCTCACTTTGCCAGCCTGCCACCTTGCCCTCCAGCCCCAGATTACAGATTCCAGCAGCACAGGAAACTACCTGTCCTACAATCTGTTTCACAGCTGGTTGAACCCACATTGCCACTAATGTCAGCAGTCAACAGAGCTGGATAAATATTTCAAATATGTATCTGCTAAAAGCTTCCACCATTTTCCAACATAAATAGCCCAAATATATCTAAAAAATACAATGGAATATTTTGCATATATATGTGAGATATGATTTTTTAAATTACAAAAATTTATTATATTCTTTGAAATTTTGTCATATATAGATTGAGATTGCCTTTAGTAAACAGCATTTTTGGGATCTATAGCTGGCTCACATGTAGACCAAAGTTCATGGTCACATAGGTGAATTGTAAAGTCCTCCATTTAAACACAGAACAAAACCCCACAAATAGATATGTATATACCTTTTTGATTCTATATTTACTTTTAATATTACAATCATTCTTTAGGATAACTAGCACTACCAATTTTGGAACCTATTAAGTTTATAGACTTACCATCAGTTCTTGGAACAGAAAGGGTTTCTAAATTAGGCTACCACATTAGGCTGATGCATGTGATGCATCTATAAGCTATGTTTATTCTAACAGTTTTCAATCAACAGGTGAACTTCCAAAACATTTCCAGGGAGATGGAAATTGGCAATTGGCAATTTTAGACTGTAATTTTTGCTCATGCATTGGCAATTTTAGACTTTAATTGTTGCTCATACAGACTATTTGGGAACAAAATGTGCATCCCTACAAACCTGTGAAAGTCAGTGCTGCAGGTCATGTCAAGCTGGAATGGATCCAAATGTTTTGGCAACAACGATCAAAATTTAAAATAATTTCAGCAAAAGAAAGAAATGGCACAAAATAAACAGGATACAATGCAGTGAAGTTAAATGACAGAAAAGAAATAATAAAAAGCAAACTGACTAGGCATCAGGTCTTGAAAACAGGGCCTGGAATTTATGAAGAAAAAATAAATAAATGTACTCACCCTACTGTGAGAAAAGGCAAAATTTTAGCCTAGAACACAAGCAACATGAAAAATAATTGACCTGTTCCATTAGTTATTGTCAGCTCTAGAGGTTTAAGAAACGGTGGATCAGTTTGGGAAGAGCCAAAGAAGAACCCCAAACAAATTAAAAGGGCTAGAATATGTGGCCTCTGAAGGAAGATTGAATAAGTTATTTTTGCTGAAGAAAAGCAGATTAGAGAAAACTTTGTAACAGCATAACACAAAAATCTATGGCAAGGAAAAGAAAAACATCTATTTTTCTTCTCTTTCTTACTCAGGATAGAACAAGGAAAAATGACTTTGAGTTATAGCAAGGAAGATTCAGATACAGAGAAATGTTCTTACAATAAGGCTAGACAAGCACTGGAATAGATATTTTAATAGGGTATGAAATCTCCATCTCAGAATGCTTATTAAAAAAAGATTAACAACCTTTTCTGAGCAGGATGAGGGGGTAACTGATCATGGATAGTATTGGACTAGGCAATCTCTGAAGATCCCTTACAGTTCTATTTTATATTCTTCTCTGTACACAAAATTTTATCAATTAGAAGTATGTGATTAAAACCTGAAAAATAAAGCATCTCATGTGGTAAGTAAACTTACTCCATGGAGGGACACACGTACTATTTGGTCACACTGTCACTTACAAACTGCTATTGTAAATCCACATCACACTTGGGATCACAGAATCACAGAATGAACTAGGTTGCAAAAGACCTTTGAGACCATCAAGTCCAACCTATGACCTAACCTAACACCACCTTGTCAACTAAACCATGGCATTGAGTGCCACATCCAGTCTTTTTTTAAACATGTCCAGCAACAGTGACTCCACCACCACCCTGGGCAGATAATTCCAGTGTCCAATCACTCTTTCAGTGAAGAATTTTTTCCTGATGTCTAACGTAAACTTCCTCTGGTGCAGACACACCACAATTTTATCTGTGGTTTCCTGGGAGNCACTGTCCTCTCATTTTATCTGTGGTTTCCTGGGAGAAGAGGCCGACCCCCACCTGGCTACAACCTCTTTTCAGGCAGTTGTAAAGAGTGATAAGGTCACTGTAAACACCATTCTGGGAGACTTTAATTTGACTGTACAAATATCAATTCCCTCTCATCCAGTGATGTATTCAAAAATATAAGGAAAAGAAAACGAGTGCAATATGGTATTTTCACTAATTTTTGGCTGTGATTCATAAGATGTGCATTTTCTTTGCACAAATTTAAATAAAAAACCCAGCGTGACATAACCGACAAAACTGCAGAGAAAGGACATGACTTCCATCTATGTTTCTCTTTCCCTTCATCTTGTGGCAAGGTTATTTTCTTTTTAAGAACGGCTTTTGATCTGATATTTCAACAAAGATACATCCATATTTACATTTTCAAGGTACTGTACTTCTTTGAGACTTGCCTAGAATAACGAAGACCCACATTACTCCTTGCCATGCCAGCCATATTGTCTCTTGGCAGACAAGCACACAGCTTGACAGAAAAATGTGAAAGAAAATGTATCTCTGCAGGAGCAGACATGCATCCTTGTGATCAGTGGAAGACTAAATGATAGATATTATTTATCTATCATAAGGACATTAGACTCCAAACACTGGCAACTTTGGCTAATATTCTACAGTACAGACAGGGTGTTTGTGGATGCTGTATTTAGGAAGGCTTTTGGTTTCTTTTTAGCTTTCAGAATGTCTTACATCTCCTACTCCCTACTCCTCAAGTGCATCATTGGCACAGGGAGTTTTAAAATCCACATAATAGCTGTTTTATTGTTCAAAATAGTGATCCCACAATATTGATCAATTAGTACACTCAGATTCTTGGACTGTTTTGGAACAACAGCCTTTCAGAGACAGGACTGGGAAAATGATTTTTGTCAAAACTTTTTCTCTAAATTAATTGAGAATTAGAACAGTATTTCCAAATCTTATGAGAATTCTGCATTCAGAAGAAATATAAAGTGCCTCTGTTTTGTTGAAGCCATCAGCATTTAAACCACTTTGTCTATATGAGTCTGGGGAATTTTAATGGTGTTGCCTACATCTCCATTAAAAATATTCAGGGAGGGCATGTTCTTGCTCCACAGAGAAGACTGAAGACTTTTAAAAATTACTGACAAGGTAGTGAGATGCCCTTGCATTGGCTGTTTCACTAGGACTATAAATGTCATAACAGGGAAATGGGAAGGCAATTGGATTTAGGAAACCATAGGAACTCTTTCTGACCTTGTAGCTTTCAGGGCACATACTTTGTGAACTTCAGTATCTCTTAGAGTTCAATTCTGTAGGGGCATATCCTCACTTCTGCTCTGGCAGTAGGCAAAGGTGATTGGGAAAAAGGGACCTCAAGGGTAAGACAGGGGTTAAACCAAGTTTGAGAAAGACAAAACATGATACATCAAAGTCAATGGCACAACAGTGTACAAGAAGTATGAGCTGTGTCAAGCTACCTCTTGCATAGGCTTCAAAATTAATTCCATACTGAAGCAACTGCAAATTCTACTTAAATTAAGACATTAAATTTAGCATATTTATGCATTGCATATGGATATTAAATCTCTAAGTTATTTTTCCTGATACAAAAAGAGGGAGACTCCACCTTTTCCCAGGTGAGGGTGGGCAAGAAACTCCTGTTCTGAAAGAAGTATCAAGAGAGAAGGAAGGGAATTGCATCCCAAGTTGTCCCCCAGAGTAGGATCTGAGTTTGGAAAAACCTCAGATCTCTTATTTGGGCTTGGATCTGCAGGCAGAACACACAAAGCTTCAGCCAGAAACTGAGTAACAGTGTTCAGTGGCAAGTGCTTTATTCTCATTAGACTACTACAGGAAATGAAGGGAGGACTATAATAGAGGTGGTAGTAGTTGGAAAAGGATGTCAAAAAGTAAAATGCACTTGGAAAGGAATAGTTCCATGAAGTTCTCTTGTGGCAAAGCAAGCCAATGGCATCCTAGCTACATTAGGAAGACTGCTGCCATTAGTTCTAGGGAGATGATCCTACACCTATGCTCAGATCTGGTGAAGCACATCTGGAGTGCTATTTCCAGTCCTAGGATTCCCAGTACAGGAGAGACATGGGCATACTGCTATGGGTTTAGTGAGTGACATAGATATGACTAAGGGATTGGAGCATCTGTTACACAAGAAAAGGCAGAGAGAGCTGGGATTGTTAAAGACTGGAGAAGATTTATACACAAATAGCAATGTGTAGGTCAGGGGTAATAAAGAAGTTGGAGCCAGACCCTTCTCGGTGGTATCAAGAGAAAGAACAGGAGGCAATGGGCATAAATTCAAATATAGGAAATTCCACTGAAACATAGAAGAAAAGCTTTTTTTTTTACTGAGAGTCATCAAACACTGGAACAGGCTGTCCAAAGAGCTTCTGAAGTCTCCATTCTTGTGGACATTGAAATCCTGATTGGATGTGGTTCAAGGTAACCTGCTCTACCTGACCCTGCTTTTAGCAGAAGATGGGACTAGAAGAACTCCAGAGGTCTCTTCCAGCCTCAGCAATTTTGTGCCCCTGTGAATTGCACTTCTTGCCCCCAGGGTAATGGAAACATTCCTTCATTGTTGTAGAATTGTCCTTGCAGTTCTGCCAACATGGTAGGTTGCCAGTATGAATTTAATCAGATTTTAAAGCTGAATAATCAAAGAACACATTTGTCATTTTAAATATTGGATTATTCAGATTGTCCAAATTAGGAGGAAGATTGATGAATTCAAAGGCTGAAACTCAGACCTCAATTTAATATATGTGGATATGCCTGACACCATGATTTTGCATTGTAGAAAACAACTAACACATCCTTACACATTAACAAACTGAGCAACTCTAAAACTCTGAACAAAACTCTGATCTAATATAAAAAACAATGAAAAATATATAGTGCTCTTCAAATATACTGTACTGGACATATTGCTGTGGTGTATTTATAAGGAAAATGGAAAAAAACAGTATTAAAAATTACAGATCTGAAGAAAACAAAAACAGATTTGTATTTTTTAATGATTAAATAATCTATAAATCAGACATGTTGAAACGTTACTATTTGCAGGTAGTTTGCAACATCAGCAAAAATGATGTGATAGTTAATAGTGGTTTAAAGGAGGCTGCAGGACCCAGAAATATCCACTGTTTTACTCTGCAAGCCTTATTCCAGCCCAAATCTGACTCCTGTTTGAGCAGGGGAAGTGCATTTCATTACAGGTACCAAACCTTGGAAACTTGGTTAAAACTGACTTTTTAGATATTCATTTTACAAAGTTCTGCATCCAGCATAATTCCAAAGATTTATATGTGTCAAGAACCTTACAGTGGACCTGAGATTGGACTTTGTGTCTGTAGTGGTAAAAGGCACTAATTTTAGATAATTGGTGATTAAATAAATGATTGTGCAGTATGTGTAGGTGACACACCATGAAAAGTATTGTTTTATATATATTTATACACACACCTACAGATAGATGTAGATATAGACAGATACAGATATAGATAGGCATAGATAAGTACAGCTGGGGGGACATTTCCTGGTGGTAGAAATTTATAATTAAAATGTAGAAGGAACATGTGTAAAGAATGAAAGACTTTACTTGCTTGAAAGAGAATTCTTTAGGAGAAAATTCTTATTTTATGAAGGTTTGTTATTTCTTCTTTGATAAAATCATTCAAGTTGGAAAAGATCTTTAAGATTGTTGAGTACTACCATTAACCCAGCACTGCCAAGTGCACCATTAAACCATGTCTCTGAGTGATAGATCTAAAGGTCTTTTGAACACTTCCAAGAATGGTGAATCAACCACTTCCCTGGGCAGCCTGTTCCAATACTTGACAACCCTTTTTGTGAAGATGTTTTTCCTAATATCCAATCTAAACCTTCTCTGGTACAGTTTGAAGTCATTTTCTCTTGTGCTGTTGCTTGTCACTTGGGAGACAAGGCTGACACCCACCTCTCTACAACCTCCTTTCAGGTAGTTGTAGAGAGCAATAAGGTCTCTCTTCAGCTTTCTTTTCTCCGGGCTAACCCCAGTTCCCTCAGCCACTCCTCCTAAGACTTGTGCTGCAGATCCTTCACCACCTCCTTTGCCCATCTCTGGACTCACTCCAGTCCCTCAATGTCTTTCTTGCAGTGAGGGGCCCAGAACTGGACACAGCACTCCAGGTGTGGCCTCACCAGTGCCAAGCACAGGGGGACAATCACTGCCCTGGTCCTGCTGGCCGCACTATTGCTGATCCAGCCTGACCAGATCCATCTGCAGAACCTTCTTACCCCCAGCAGATCAACACTCCCAGATCAACACTAACTTGGTGTCATCTGCAAACTGACTGAGGGTACACTCGATCACCTCATCCAGATCATCAATAAAGATGCTAAACAGGACTGGACCCAACAGTGAGCCCTGGGGAGCACCACTTGTGGTTGGACACAGCATTTATCACCACTTTCTGTGCCTGGCCATCCATCCAGTTTTTACCCAGCAACCATGTCCCAGTCCAAGCCATGATCAGCCAGTTTCTCCAGGAAAATGCTCTGGAAAATGGTGTCCAAAGGTTATGAAGGTATAGAAATCCAATGTAGCAGCAGATAGGAGAGCAAATCAGTCATTTAATTTGTGAGTTTTACAGATCAGATTTATGTGACAAAAAGAGAATATAATCCAATTGCTTAAAAAGTAACTTCTCAAATTGACCCATTAGTAGTGAATGGAAATTGACAGAAAATTTTTGCTTTTGCTTTGTATATATAATCAGGGTAAATAGAAATCTATGCTAAATTACGAACATTTAGGAATTAGATCTTTTGAAGTCATCTTTCATTAACGTAACAGGATTGGGAAAATTAAAGAAATGGGCTGTTTTTTGCTTTTGGTTTAACATCAAAATAAATAGAGGGGAGAAGCCTCCGAACAAGAAAGCAATGAGACAACAGATGGATGAATCATTGCAGAGGCTCTGATAAAAGTATACTGACCTCACTCAGATATTCAATCAAAAACCCAATCTTTTGTTGTTTGTATGAACTTTACTTCAAAATGTGGTAATTAAAAATAAAACAACAGATTGAATATTATGTGGAGTTCTTAATATCTCAGTTCAACTGATTTGTCGTCTTACCTATTAGCATATTAACTTACAGACAATAATTTACAGAATTTTTTTTAATGTATGCAACATATTTAGAAATTATTTAGAACAGCATTTAAGTGAGTCCTACCATGCTACTGAGATCAACTAAGAAATCTATTTATCTATCGGTTCTAGAAACCTATATCTATTAAGCAAATGGAGAAATACATTCTAAGGAGTTGTGATTTGAATTCTAAGCCCATCACAATAACCCTCAATAAAGTTCAAAGCCCCATCTCTGTACCTCTTGATAGCTGATAAAAAACTACACTCAAATTGAGGAGGTGCCTAAAACTACCCAAGAAGAAACGAAATTCACTGAAATGAAAGGGTTTTAAAATCCATCCCTCTTAGAATTTCAACAATCGAGCCAGAAATTATTTTTGATCTCTCTGTGTTGCAAGTAGTGAATTCTGTAAGACTCAAACTCAACAAGGAAAATAGTTGGTGCTGAGGATCTGACATTCACATTATAAATGTTTCAGAGGGCTTTTCCTAGGAATAGGATGGCTTAGTCCCTTCATCTACTGAGGAACCACAGCCTAGACTCTTTGAAGAGTTGTTGAAGAGCTGCATGGATGGTGGTGGTGACAAAGGGCATGGTTTCCATATCTTAGATGACAGAAGCAGTAGGCTACATCATGATGCTAGATCATGTCATCTGCTCTGCTGCTCTCTGATACAAAAGATAGGAGTTATTTTGCCACAGTGGCCCTGCTTTACCGTGAGATAACAAAATCCTTCTCTAAGAAAATATCCTGGCAAAAAGAAGCTCAGAGTTACAAACTTTCATTCTAAAGAGGGCAAAAGCTCCCAATTCCTTGGTGAGTAAAAGCAATTCCTCAGTCCCAACTGAAGAGAAAACATCGGGAAATTTATCATTGGAGAAGCTGGACTGTGGGAACATGTATTAAGGAATATTCATTATCATGCATGCCATATGAATTCCCTCCATAGATAGAAGCTTTCATTCACCCTTTTTTCAGATGGATCCTCATGGAAAGGGGGCACTGAGTGTCTAAGACTGAAAAAAACTAGCAGCATGCCCCAACCTGAACAAACTAGACACATATAGCCAAAGTGGCAGATGCTCCTGCTAAGTTCAGGTACTGTCAGGTTTAGGTACTCTAAGCAACAGTTTGCACTTTAATTTTGACTGTAGACACAGGAACTTAAAGGCTTACTCTGAAAAAGGTTTTTAATTTAAATGTATAATAATTATCCGTTATGAGAATGAATGACTAATATGAAAAAAATTAAACATTAATTTATAACAAGAAATATTATTTTCTTGATATTAGAACTTTTATTGACGAATATAGCAGGGAGGTACAATTGATTTTTTCTCTAATATTTTTTACCAGCAACATATGCAATCAGGTATAACTTCTGTAGCTCAACTGCCAGTTTGCCTTTAACCTGTGATTTAATCCCTGAAATATCATTAGAAGTGTGAATTATTCCAAGACTCCAGGACTGACTGAGAGCAAATACTGCAGAATCATCAGCATGTTGAATATGAACTCATAACCACACCAGAACATCTGCTTTAAAAAAGTCAAATAGAAAATATATTTTCATTTAGATTTTGAAGGGCAGCTTTCCTGCTGCCAGACTGTACAGTTTATGAAACTTCTTCAGGAGATTAGTCACATTAATTTTTCCCCACCTAGAAGATTCCTTCTGAGACTGAATCAAGGTATGTATAAATGGGAAGACTGAGATTACCCCCAAGTTGTGTCTCTGCTGATTAGAATGAAGCATACACAAGTATGCTTCAGTTTCCTAATCCTGCTTCCCTCAGGAGAGAAACCAGGCCATGGAGACTGACAGATATGGAGCCTTCTGATGAAGTTTCTAGCTAGGGTTATATGAGGATGCCTGTTTTACAATCAGTCTAAACCGACCCTTCCTGAACCCAGATTAGGTCCCTGGTACTCTGCGTTTTTTGATACCTCAAATACTGGGCATAGTCTCTGTTACTTCCATTTAATTTCTCTTCCACAATTTTCCTCTTTCTCACCTTCTTGGTGGTGCATTGCTTGACCCTTCATATCCAGCTATTTTTTTTTTCCAAGGTGACTGACACTGGCCTGATAGTTTTGACAATGTCTCTTGTAAGGTTAATAATACAAGGCTCCTTCTGCAGAAAGAGAAAGGATTTCCTGCAGGGGAGTTAAGAGTAAGTCTCAATAGCTTTCTGAAGGCACTTCTTCATTCACTGAGGATAGAATGCCTCTATAAAGATTAACTCCACTTCAGTGAAGTGAGCCTTTCTTCTAATTACCTTCTATCTAAATACCATAAGCTCTTCAAGTCAGGGGCTTCCTTTCATGTCTATAAACACCAAAACTATTTGGCAGTAGTAGATTAAATACATATTTAGATACTATAATTAGTATTATACCTTGTGGCAGAATTCAACTCTCACTCAATATTCTGAACTCTTCCCTGTTGAAGCCTGTAAGGAACAGACATGTGGTCCAGCCAGCCCATGGAATAAACTTCAAGTGTATTTGGAAGGAGAGTGCATCTTCTCCTTTAAGGACGTGCGGTCAAGGACCTTTTCAATGCAAAAAAGGGATAATAAGAATTGACAGAAGCCATAAACAAGAAGATGCAGAGGCACAAACCTGAGAGACAAACATAACGGAGACAAAGACGAGAAACAAGCCTGTCCAGTGACAGTAGTTTGTGGGCTATCAAGAAGCTGCAAGCAAACCCAAGGGAGAATGAAGATGGAAGGGGTTCAATAGAGCTATGCATGCTGATGAGGGAATATGCAGGGGAAGGGGGAATAGGGAGGAATGAAGGGGGAAACTGATAGAACGGGTATAAAAGGGGCTGGTTGCATGTAAAACGGAGCCATTAACACCCTTGTCTCATGGAGCCCTGCAGCTGATCATCACAATTTGTCCTACCTTTTTTATTACATACTTTAGTAACTAGCTCTGCATGATCTCACCCTCTGTTCCACAAGGGTGAGGGCAAGGTCTGAGTGCCACCTTCTGGGGTTCTGGTGTGGGTGAGGCAAGTGAGGGGCTCAGCAGTGGCAGCTGAAGCAGAACCACAGCTCACAGCTCACGTGCCTGGTGCCAGTTTGGGGGTGGGGGGCAAGTGTCTATATCACTCCCAAGATGGGTGTGCATGGAGTCATTCAACAGCAAACTCCAGGCTGGACTCACCAGCAGTCAGATGCCCCATGCTGGAGCAAGAACATCAGGCAGCTAGAGGGTCCATGGGGATGGGGGGCTGTGGGGTGCCTGTGCAATGAGTGTGAGAGTCTGTGTGTCGTTTTACAGCAAGCCCTGGGCTAGACCAGCTGGCAAATCGGGGACTCAAGGAGTGGGTAAGAGGGTCTGGAGTCCTGGCAGGGGCATCAAATGAACAGAAGGACCATGCTGTACTCAGAGAATCTGTGCCTGTGCATGTGCTTGTGAGCCTGGACCCTGATGAGTGTGTGCCCACAGAGGAGAGTTCTGTCCCTGCCAGCCCCGAGGGAGGAGGGGACGGTGCTCTCTGTGCTTCTGTGACGTGAGTCCTGTGTAGGTGCAGCATCTTTGTGCAGCCAGCCACGTCCATGTCCTGTATGTGTCCTGTGTGTCTGGGACAAGTGTTCAGCTTCCCTATGGGATGAACCTGAAAAGGAAAAGGGGCAGCCATATCCCCCAGCCTGGGCAGAGACCCCGGGTCTCTGGGGCACCAGGTTGGGCTCCAAAGGTCAGGCAGGAGAAAGTCTTGGGACAGACCTGCTGGAGGTGAGGGCCACCACTAACACCTCTTAGCAATAACCACAGCCAATTTTATAATAAAAATTTTTGATCTTTAAATCTTCTGTTAGTCTATGAGAAATAGTTACCCTCTCTTTTGGAAGTTATTTGAAAAATAAATATCAATATTAAGGTACTTTCTTATGAGTATTCAAAATTACTTTTGGAAAAGGTCTTTAACATTTCCAAGAAATATTAGTTCACATATTTTTTACATTTAGAAATAATTATACGGTTTCACATACGTAAGTAAAAAGGAAAAGTAATTATTTCTACAATAGATCTAATTACAGAAAGGTTTTATGGAAAATGGAAATGTCAACCTTCAATTAAGATCATGTTGGACTCAAATTCCAACATGCTTGTTTAATCAAACATAAATATTCCCTCAATGTAGTGTATACTGAAGAGTTATAGTAAGAAATTGTCACCAAAACAGAATAGGAAAAGTGGAGTTCCTACATTTTATGAGATTCATTCACTGTTGTTTCTGGTTTCATTAATATACTCCTTCAAGGAATCATTACATAGATTAAATGATCACATAGAAATATACTTTTTACTCTTTCTCATTCACTTCTACTTTAATATCAGAGAAATATTTTCCAGTCATCCAGATGCAATACACCAGCAAAAACCCCCTAACAGGTGTCATAATAGCTACCTTTCTTAGTGTCCTGAGCTACCTTCTGCTACAGTATTTAAAGAATGCAAGAGAAAGTCCTACTTTCCTCCCACCAAAACTTGAGCCTCTCATTTAGGATCACTAGACTTTCTCTATAGCTATGTAACCCTCAATTAAAATCCAGGGGAGAGGAGATGTATAGAGTACAGCAATCACCTCCAGCTTGCATTCTTTTGAGAATGCACCCCACTGGTGCGGAATAAACTGTGGGACCAAGCCTCCAAGTGTTGATCTTGAAATAAATATATTAATCTTATCTTCTTTTCTGTTACTTGTTTCTTAATTAAATTCTTAATAAAATTCTTAATTTATTGCCAATTACAGATGCACAGGTGCAGAGTACACCTTGTTGGTATGCAAGGGCTATCACATGAAAAGTAAGTCAGGGGTGTGTGAATGATGGTTGGGTTCTTCAGCACAGCTCTTTAACTCTTCAGGATAGGGTGTAAAGCCCAATGGCCTTGGAGGCATATGAGACATTGTTTAACTGAGAACAGTAGGCAGGATTATTAACACTTTTGGCAATGATTACTGAACTTTAGATGCCTATCTGTAGAGTAAGAAAATGAATAGGCAGCAAAACTTCAGTTTAAAATTTCTGGAACTGCCAATTTTTAGCACTCTAGAAAATCAGCCTGTAGACATATGAAACAGGGGAGCTGAATCTGAGAAGGACTACTGACTATATCAGTCTCTACTTGTAAGACTGGCCTCTGATCCTCCTAGGTCCTTAAGATCAGTGGTAAAATCTGGAGCAAGGAAAGCTTTTCCTTGGAGGAAGAGGACCAGGTTAGGGAATAATTAAACAAACTGGATATCCATGAGTCTGAGGGATCTCATGTGATGCAACAATGATTACTTGGAATATGGCCAATGTTATTGTAAGACCACTCTCAATTGCCTTTGAAAGATCAATCAAGAGAAAATATTGAGAGCTAGAAGAGACCAAATCTAATTCTTATCTTTAAAAAGGAGAAGAAGAAAGATCTGGAGAGCTACAGGTCAGGCAGCTTCACCTCGATTCCTTGGGAATATGACAGAGCAGGCATTTTCAAACTTATGTATTACAAGAAGCTGGTTAAATCTAGTCAGTATGGGTTTACAAAGGAGAAATCCCTCCTGACAGCTTTTTGTTAGGAAATTACCAGCTTAGTAGCTGAGGAAAGACCAGTGGTTGTTGTTTATCTTGTCTTTAAGAAGATATCCCACGCTTCCATAATATCCTTCTCAACAAACTGGTGAAGTTTGGACTGCGTATCCAAAATGAACTGTTTGGCTCAAAGTGGTTTGATCAGCAACATGATGTCCAGCTCAAGGCCATCACACATGGTGTACTGGAAGGGTCAGTGTCAGGGCCAATATTGGTCAACACTGTCTTTAATTACCTGGACGATGGGACACACTGGTCCCTCATCAAGCCAGCTCTGCTGAGGTCAAATCTGAAGTACTGTGTCCAGTCCTGGGCTCTCCAGTACAAGAAGGACATGGTCATACTGGAACAGGTCCAGTTCAGGACCATGATAATGATTAAGAGACAGGAACATCTAACATACAAAGAGAAGCTCAAAGAGATGGGATTGTTTAGAGAAGAAAAGGCTGAAGAAGAGGAATCTCATCAATATGATGGGATATATAAAACCTGATGGGAGGGTATCAAGAAGAGGGAGTCAGGATTTTTTCACTGGTATTCAGTGAAAAGAAAACAAACAATGAGCACAAATAGAAATACAGAAAATTCCATTTAAACATGGAAAAAAGTTTATTACTGCAAGGATGGTGAAACCCTGGAACAGGTTGCCTAGAGACATAACTCAAAACCTCCAACATTTTTTCGGGTAAATGCCAGCAGGGGACTGGGCCACTGAAAGCAGGTCAGGGACCTGACCACTTTTACTGTCCTTGGCAAGTAGGGAGGTATTGTTTCAGCGAGGAAGGATGAAAACAAGTTGGATTACATTATTTTGAACTTATTTTATATACTTGAATGCTGAATCAAAGAGTCAGCTGTGAAGATAAATATAACCCGAGGCTCTTACTCTACAAGTCGGGTTGAGTTCACAGAGAATGGAAAAATGAAAATAAAAATGAAACAAAACCCAAACAGCAACACCAAAGATTTTCTCTGAAGGTTTGTTGAGTTTTCTGGTCAACTGAAATGCCGTTTTTCTTTTATGAATAACATTAAAATATATGACTGTCATAGCACTTAAAATTATGTTGGCCTTGTGTGGAAGCACTGATGGCAATTCTGTTTCCATTGACTAGAAATTAATCAGTGCAGAAACGGTTGTTCTTTCCTCACCGAGTTAATTTAGAGAGATTTAGCAACAGAACATTATGTACTTTTTGCCACTCCTTTTTCTCTTCCCGTCTGATGGCATTTGCTCACAAACACAGAGAAACTGATTTTCTGTTAGCTCCTGGTAAACACATCAGCTATGAAATACCGCAAGATAGCCATGAAAATCTGAAGGTAAATATGAAGACAATATATGGCAGCAGAATATTTTTTAAATTGTGTATGGGCCTTCATCAATAAAGAAAATAAACATCACTGCTGGAGTTGTTAATATTTGGCCAATAGATCAGAGATCACACAGGTGAAATGACAAAAGCACTCATTATAAACATAGACAAAATTAGAGTACTTGGTGGAGGCAATTATATTTGATACCCTGCTACACTGAGAAGGATACTGGAAATCTAGTATTATTTTTTTCATTACTTTTATCGTGTCAAAAATGTATTAGGAATTAATTCCTCTCAGATTACTGAACCTCACCCTGGATGTCTCTTGATAGCTTTCTTTGGAGAAGGGGCAGGTTATCTACACTGATTGCTTTCTTTCAGGTCTGCACCAACTCAGTCTTGATGTAAAGGAGCACTTCTATTGTCAGCTACAGCTGTTCAAGGCACAAAAAAAAAAGAGCATAATTTGGAGGTTCTTTGAGATACTGGCATCTAGTCTGTCATACAGGGTCCAAAATCCTTCATTGAGATGACCAAACATATACTCATCTTTCTCTCTGAATTACTCAGAGTACAGATTGGACATAGCCCCAGAGGCATAGAAGAACTGGAAAAAAAAAAAGGAGAGGCATCAAAGGAGAGTCATAAAAATGTAACTCAGACATTTGGGGACAAAAGCAAGAAGATAAAGCTAGCTAAAGGATAAGAAGAAAGGGATCCACCAGTGTGCTAGTCATAAGAGGACATTCTGGTAAAATGTGGTTTCTTTTTTGGACGGTACTCAATACTTTTTTTTTGGTCTCAGTCTTCACAGGAAAAATTGTCTTTCAGTCCTTCTCATGTACGGTCTGAGAACACAAAATCACAGAATTATAGTATAGTTTGGGTTGGAAGGGACATTTTAAGATCGTTTAGTCAAGCCCCTCTACAATGACCAGGAACCTCTTCAACTAGACCAGGTTGCTCAGAGCCCCACAGAACCTGCCTTGACTCTTTGCAGGGATAGGATATCTACCACATCTCTGGGCAACCTGTTCCAGTGTTACAGCACCCCCATTGTGAAAAAATTCTTCCTTATATCTAGTCTAAATCTACCCTTTTTAGTTCAAAACCATTTCCCCTTGTCCTGTTGCAACTGACCCTCCTAAAAGGTCTATCCCCATGTTTCTTATAAGTACCCTTTCATTACTGGAAGGCAACAATAAGGTCATCCTAGAGATCCTCTTCTTCAGGCTAAGCATCCCCAACTCTCTCAGCCTGTCTTCATACAGGAGGTACTTCAGCCCTGATGATCATTTTCATGGTCTCCTCTGGAACTGCTTCAATAAGTACATTTCTTTCCTGTGCTGAGGAACCCAGATCTGGATGCAGCACTGCAGGTGGGGTCTCACCAGAGTGAAGCAGAGGGACGGAATCCCCTTCTTTGCCCTGCTGGCCACACTGTATTTGATGCAGTCTAGGATGCAGTTGGTCTTCTGGGCTGTGAATGTACATTGCCAGCTCATGTCCGTCAGCACCCCAAAGTCCTTCTCAGCAGGGCTGCTCTCAATCCCTTCATCCCCCAACCTTTACTGATACCAGGGGTTACCCCAACCCAGGTGTGGCACCTTGCACTTGGCCTTGTTGAACCTCACGATTTTCACATGGACCCACTTCTCAAACTTATCCAGGTCCCCTGGTGTGTCCACTGCACCACTCAGCTTGGTTTCTCTGCAAATTTGCTGAGATAGAGAAGGACAACTTGAAGTGGGGAAATCAACATGTTAGAGGCTACTTAGAGAAGCTGATAGTAGTGAGATACATGGAGTTGTTAGAGATTAATTCAAGGGTGTTGAAATGGCACACTGTTATGAGGAGGTTGACTGTCATCTGCAGAAAGTAGATGACAGCTGGAGAAATACTCTGCCAGGTGGAAACAGTTTAAAGTTATGCTTATCTTCCTGAGAAGTAAGAACCACCTTGGGAGCAATAAGCCTATTGATCAGCCTCACCTCAGTCCCTGGAAAGGTCTTAGAGCACATTTCCTTGCAATCCATTTCCAGTTTATTGAGAGACAAGGAGGTAATAAGGAACAGACAGCCTGCAAACCCTGCTTAATCAACATGATTGTGAGTAGGTTACCAGGTGATGATAAATTAAGTGTGAAGGGCTGAACTGGAGGGCTTTAATCCAGAGGAGATTTGAGAAGCTTGAGGACTGAGCTAAGAGAAGCCTCACAAAGTTCAACAAAAAGAAGTGAAAAGTTCTGCTCCTGGAGAAAAATAATCCCTTAATAATAATAAGTGGGAAAATAGCTGAGTGTATAGCAGACTGCTAAAGGACCTACAGTGTATGTGGCATTGCAAGTCATACTACATACATGTTACCGTCCTACTGCATACATCCTAAGATTAAAGTGAGTATTTCATCTCTCTTCATAAAGTACAGAAGATAAATGGTCATGACTTTGGTAATCTCAATGTGAAAGATAGTTATCTGATATCTTGCATTTTTTCACTTCCTGTGAACTTTTCATGTCATTGGACTGGTAAAAATATTTGAATTAGCTTTAAAAAGTTTAGTTCTGACCAAATTAGTCATCACTTCTAACTTTGTATTTAATATCCCTATTAAAAAATGGGAAATTATTTTAATTTACATATTGAAACTTGCCTCTAAACTTGCAAACTAAAAAGTTTTGAGATTCCAAGGCTAGCATTTGCAGGCTATTTATTAAAAGTCCCCATCTTCTGAAAAGGAGGTTTGGACTAGACTAAATCCCAAACTTTGGGAAGTGCTTGGGGAAGTATTGGTTGAGGCTGCCAGGTACACTTATAACAACTAAATAGTATAGGCAGTTGAGTTGCCATCCTGTTCCTTTTACCATGCTACTTAATTTAATAATATGGAAGTAGCAAAAGGGGTTGAACACTCCCAACAAATAAAGTAAATCCCAGTAGGTAACATGACAAAAGGAACAGTTTAAAAATTTTTAAAAGAAGAAAAATCTAGCCCAGTGCAACATCTGAAGTATAAAAGAGTTTACATTTATATGTAGAAAAGAAATTTTTATTTATTTGTGTTCAATGAAGAAGAAAAGTGTTCTGGCACGATGCAACAGTTTCAGGTCATGACACCATGTGACACAGACAAATTACACCTAATGGCCTTGAAGAAAGGAGCCAGAAAGCTCTGCGAGCATCATATAGTTTAATGAATTACATATTAGGAATTAATCTTTGAATATGGAAAAAAAAACCTCCGGAAGACATCTGCTCATATATTTACAGTATTTAGATATGATAAAAAAGGTGAAATGGAGCATCGCTTCTAAACAACATAATAGCTAATTCAGGGCCAGAAACAGTGACTTTGCATGCTACTGACCAACATAGAGTGACTGACTATATACTCACACTTCCACAAGGGGTTGCACACTTGCAAGGGGTTCAAAGCACAGTCTTAAAAGAAAAAAAAAAAAAGGAGTCTTGTGATGCAAAACTTGAAAAGCACACTCTATCCAGCTAGTCAGAGAGAAGCTATGGAGGTTACTTGTCCATAACAATTAACGTATGCTTGTAATTCCCATTGGAGGATGTAGAGAAATATTTCAGACCTACAGAAAAGAGCATCAGTTAGCACAGTTGCTAGAAGTTGCCATCAGGCCACTTCCCTGAGGATGAAAATTAAATGTTGGAACAGTTCATGAGAAGAGGTGGGGGAATTTTAAGCTCTTGCAGAGATATTGAATTTTATTTTAAAAGCCAGCTGTTGATCCATCTCCTGGGAGAAATCCTGTAGTCAGTGTTCAGAGCAAGCCTGCACAGATCACCATGTGGTCCCGTGACACCATCTGAGTTTCTATGTGCTGAGCTGCCCTGGTATAATGCCGTGACACATCAGATCAGGTCAGAGTCCTCAATGCACGTGCTGTCATGCCCTATGCCCAGATCTTGGCTGGGAGCCCCGTATGGACCAGTGTCTCTGGAGCTACCAGAGCAAGCTGAGTCCCACCTTGGGACTCTATGCACTGCTAGTCAGCCCTGCAGGGGGGATAATTCCAGCCTGTCTCAAACTCTTCATTTGGAACCACCGTAGGCTTGTTTTGAATTTCCTCCTATCACTGTCATTCACATTAGTGTTTGGACAAAAGGACCTCTCAGATTGAGAACCTCACCTGAATCTCCCACTGCATACATGGTCAAACGATAACTGCTCAAGTTCTTTGTTAGAAGCAAGTGATTCCTTCTACCCCATACTGACAGAATACTTTTGCAGAGTTTTCGTGACTGACTCTTGGAAGGCAGCTGAAAATACTCCTCCTGTGGCTGTAAAAGGAGAATTAAACTCAACACTTTAATGATTATTAGGAAGATTAGGCAACAATAAAAAGGAATAATTAGCAATAATTTAAAGAGCTTACTGTTATGAAATGTAATTCCCTAATCCTTTTCTCTTTCCTCTCTTCTGAAGTAATAAATATTTTCTGGCTGTCCATGCCTAAGCTTCCCACCAGCTCCCAGCACATTGTGGCTGTGCTGGGACATTATTGACACCATTAACAATCTGTTAGTTGAGGCTCCTGGCAAATGGTTTTGGCAAACCTAGGGGTTGATAACATGGATTGACTGACGTTGCATGCACTGAAGGCCAGCCAACACACAGAGTTCAGTCCTTATCTCCACAAACCCAGGAGGTGGGCACATTTGAACTACACTGGGATGGATCTGGGCATGCACTAATTCCTGCGCTGGGGCTCGGACATTGCTGTTACACCCAGCCATGCCAGGGCCAATGATGAGAAACGGATGGTGAGGAAAATACTGCTTGGTCTGTCCTCTAGCCTGTTTAAAGAAATAAGTGCACATATAGGTGTAGGCAGGGTATCTCAGCAGCACTACACTAAGAGCATCCACACAGCTCTACTCAATTACAGTGCTATGAAAATATCCAGTGTGACTTTGGACTTCAGTTCTCTGGATTCAAGAGAGGACCAAAACTTAAAATGTTATTCTGGACAGCAGCCTTATTATGAGGGAAATATGTGGTATGAACATAATGTTACTGCTACCCAGCTGTTCCTTTTGCCTTTGTCTTCCATTCTGTAAGTGCTTATATAGTAGTATAACACCATAAAATACATGAGAAATAGCTTAAGAGCCTGACTGGTAAAAGAGTATGCCAATACACCAATTTTTGATAGTAGATGAAGGCCAGAAACAAGAAAAATAAACAGAAGGCTAAGCAGAGATTTTGTGAGAATAGAGCCCATGCTGCCCTATTAAAACCAAGAAGTGAAATATTATTTTGGTTTAGGTGCCTTTTAAATAAAATAATTTCTGGGATACTGAAAATCTGGGATGTCTAAACAATTGCATGCCTAAATGAGTAGAAAAAGGGTAAAGGATTAGCCAAAACAACATGCAAGCAAACTCTGAACAAGATGTGAGGTCATTTCCTACGGCTCAGAAATCACAAAATAAAAGCAGAACCTATTAACATGTCTCTGCAGTTATTTCTGTCTACCATCCCCAAAGACTAATCAGCCTATGAATACTTCACATGCTCAACCCAGACAAAGATATATTTCATCAACTACCATAAATAAGAAAATCAGCTTGAGATGGTATGATGGTTTAACACCAGCTGGAAATTAGACTCTAAATAAGCCACTCCCCTTTCCCCTGCCCCTCCTGATAAGAGAGGGACAAAGGCAGAGACTATGGGTTGAGATAACAATTTACTGAAAGCAAACAGCCTTGGAATAAGGAACACAGTAACGGCAGCAATATTAATAACAAAAGTATACAAAAAGAGAAGGTGCTTTACACTCAAAAAGCTGTTCACCACCTTGACTCAGTTCTGTGTGGCTGCCGGGACAAAGGCAGGACGGTGGATGCTCCCTGTAGGTTGAGTTGGCATGGCCCCCAGGAAAAAGACAAGATGGCAGGTGCTCCCACAGTCAGTGTTTCTCATCCCTAGCTCTGAGACAATGAAAAACAATGATGGACAAGCCCCCAAAAAGCTGGACTGTCTGTGCTGTGCCACCTGTTGTTTCCCAGACCGCGGTGCTCCACTGTGCTCAATTCCACACAGTGCCATTGCTTGGCACTGCTCTACCCCACTCCACCTGGCTCTGTGTGGCTCCCTTCAGCTGGGCTGGGATCAGGCTCGTCTCTGCTGCTCTGTCGCCCATGGATACTTCCCACACCAGAACCACTTTTCAACACCACTCCTTGCAGCTGTGTCTTGGAGGAATGGGAAGGGCAGTGACAGAGGACAAGGTCCGCAAGGCTGATCCCGAAAACCTCCCTGATGGAGAGAGGGAGGCAAAACATTGCACTTCTAGGGGTACATTCACCATTTCTTCCCCCCAAAACCACTCCCCCAGCGATGATGTGGGTAGCATAGAATAGCACCGTGGCCATGCTCCCTCTCTGCATCCAGAACAGGTGGGTATCTATGCAGGGATTCAATCTAAGATGAAGATATCTAAATTAATAGATGTCTGTAGGCACATCAAATGTCTCATTCTTTGTTAGGGTCCATGGAGGTAGAGTTGTAGAGAAAGCAGCTCATCCTTCAGCAGTGACCTACAATGAAATTCAGCTGCCTAGATATTGATGTCAAGCATTGTCTCAGTTGGTGTATAGTACATGTATAGTACAATATCTGGTTCCCAGTTGCCTTTTCAGAGGGATGCAAGTCTCATGTAATCTATGTCCCTCAGCAGGTATAATGCACTTCCCAGTGTGTCTGAACTGGCACTAGAAGACTACATAGAGGAAGCTGAATCCTGCCCAAAACACTTGTTCAACTAACCCGCTCCACTTGCTGCAAAGGAAACTTCAACACATAGAGCACACCTAAATACCTAAATGGGAGTCTTAAACAGAATCCTGCCCCCAAAAGCTGTTACAGGAACTTTGTATGTGATAAGAAGCATGTGTTGTATGATAGACTCTTTGCTATTAGCTGACATGGGTAGATGAATTATAAAATTACATTATTTCAGCTGAAAGATTAAGACTGAGATGCAATTGCATAAATAGTCTTATTTGAGATATATCTCATGTTTTATTTTAGGTGTTAGAGACTTCAGAAGCTTTTAGATTAAATAGAGTTGATGTAGTAGAACAAAGTAGGACAACTCAGGTTGGAGAGATCTCGGGAGTCAATAGTCTCATCTTCTTCAGGTCAACTGAGGTCTGACCAGGTTTCTCATTCCCTTATTTCATCCAGGTCTAGAAAACCTCCAGGGATGGAGACTGCTCAATCTTTTTGGACAATCTGTTCCAAATGAAATAGAACTCCAAGCAGAACTTGCATACTTTGTGTGCACCTTTGAGAATGTTATTTAGAGCTCAATTTCCAGGAACATGTAGACATTGCATGCAGTCCTTAAGAGGCTGAGTAAGAGGAAGAAAATTATTTAATTAGACATCCACAGAAATTGGCAAGGTTTGAGCAGCTTTGCAGTAAGTATCATTAATAAGATCACTCTGGATGCTACATTCCTGTTTCAGGACAAGAGATGAGAACAACCTCACAACAGATCATGATATGTACAGTGATCAGTACATGACACCAGACTCCACCTTTGCTCCATAGTTAGGACTGCGTGGTGTCCATCCAGCTACTCTCAAAAAATCAGGTTGCAGATACAGAAAAGTAATTTGGGGTTAGAAGAGTGAGAAGGAGGAAACTAAACCCAGAAAGAGGAAACTAAATTAAAAAGATCTTACTAACAGTATTTAAACCAGACTGAATCTTGGATTCTCTAGAGACAACTAACACAATCCATTTAGCAAAGAAGGCACTATACCATAACTGGGGAATGTATGTGAATTTACAGTGACGTTCTCTTTAATCATCTGCAGATGTATTAGGTCTTTTCTATTCACAGTAGGTTTCATTAGAGATGTTTGAGATGTGTTTTCAACAAGGACAATGACACTTAACCACTACCAAAAGGCTTCCTGAGAGAGAAATGGGTAGTTCTTATCTCACCATATACCTGTCATGTTTAAATTTGCTCATTTATAAGGTCAGAGAAGTATATGCAAAAAAGCCCCCAGTACCAGGAAATTATACTCACACGCATCAAATGCATAGTTTAGCCAGTTAATGAATTGTGGAGATGTGTTCATGACCAAATAACCGGGAACTTTAGAAGTAATTTAGTCAGTTTGAGAAACAAATTGGGTTTGGCACTTTACAAAATTGTGTAATGGGATGTTTAATTAAAAATTAAGCAACTTGTCCAACCTTTGTATTTCCTGGCTCTGATTCAGATAGGTTTGTTATATAACCTTTCCTTTATGAGAGCAAATTACATTCTGTCTGCTGAACTATGGAAACTTTTCCCACATCAGCTGTGGAGACATAAGCAAGGTCACCGTCCCCTATCCTTTTCTAAAGGCCGAGTATCAAAGGAACATGGAAAACATAAAAACATCCAGGTCATGATCCTTTCTCCTCTGCTACACCACCTTAATAAATGAAGGAATTTTTTATTTGAAAAATTGGGTAAACTTTTTTGTAGAGCATGAAAATTGTCAGCATTCAGTAGAAATACATTTCTTCTTAATCCCTCAAAACCATACACAAGACTCATAATTCATTAAATCCTATCTTATGACTTGCAAAGTAAGGTACAAATATTCAGATCAATGTGGAATCAGCAGCTATTAGTTCTTAGAATAGTAATTAGCATTCATACTAGAATTTCCAATGGGAAAAATATTGTTGCTGTTTACCATTTGGGATCAGTGGATTTTAAGTTAATTTTCATATGAAGTGATGCAGTACTTTGCTGCAGGCAATACTGATTCAGTACACTAGAGTTTCTTTAAAGCTGTCAATCTTCAGAGCACAGAAAACACACCTCTAATTGAGATACAAGCAAGCATTAATTTTGGACATTAGTTCTTGATTTCATAGCTTGTTAGCCGAAGTAAATGAGGAAGCGCAAAGAGAGAAAAGGGGGATAAGAGCTAGGGATAATAATAATATGATAAACAGAATCTTTTAAAATTAAGTTTACTATTATATGAAAAAGGCAGCTGGCAAATACAATCAGCCCACAACACAAAATGAATATGGAATGGGAAATTGTTCCTCCAAAAGGTGCAGCATCTGTTTTCTCATCATCTGTTCTCAACTACCAGCTGGAGCAGAGAGGTGATGCAGCTTGCTTCCTGTCACTTTAAGTCTTCTGGCATTATAAAAGTTTGTGTACCCCTACAACTCCAGCAGTGAGTGCCTCCTTATAGATGCTGTACCTACTTTTGTTACTTTCAGTCTGCATTTTAGTGCACCTAGACCAGGCCTTAGGATGCAACAGAGGGGTCTGGGAAGAAAAGGGATTAGGTGAAACAACCTGACTCAGAGATTAAAATACAAACAAATAAAGAATTGCTTACCATGTCTTCCGATGAAAGAATAAGGGCAATCAAATAAACCTAGAGGGTGGCTGGTCACCCCGAAAAAGAAGGTAGTTCTTCTCAGTGCAGGTGTAAGCTGTGCTCATTAAATACATATCTACCTCTTCATCAAGAGATTTTTGACCTGCAGGGTGCTGAACATTCAAAAAGTATCCCAATGTCCTGGTAATCTGGGCATCTCCCAATGGCCATCGGTGACAACATGATGCAGAATCAGATGGACTGGTTTGGTCATCCTTTCTGTTCTCCCTGTCTGTATTTCCCTCATGTTAAAAATTGCTGACAGCCTCAGATTCCCTCTTTAACGCTCAGATAGGCGATCCCTAATAAGTAGCAGAAGATGAAGAGCAAACACACTTCCTGATTCTAATTTTCCACTGGAGCTGCCAGTAGGAGACACAATATGGCCCAGTATTTCTCCCTTAAGAGTAACCAAGAGAAAATGGACACTCTAACCAGATACATTCTTCTGAAAGCAGAGAGCTTCAGGGCTTGAATGAATACTGATGAACACTGAAATGTTCACTGAAATCAGCTGATTTTTCCTGTGGAAAATTCGTGGGATCTTGTATGGGAATGAAAACAAAGAGATCATGGAAACCATGACTGCATGCAACTAAGTGAAAAACATTGAATTTCAAGAAAGTTTAGCTATTTAAGCATCAGCATAGAACTCTCAAATAACTTTGAATGAAATATTCAAATATTTTGCTGAATATTTTAGTAAAGATTTCAGAGTCATATCGTGGAGACAGCTAAACTTTAGCACACACTATCAAACAACAATTGAAATGTATCTGGTAAACTCAAATCTAAGAAGCGTGAAAAATCTCCGGTGGAAAAAATATATTTATGCAAATGTTCCAAAATAAGAAGATTTTGCACAAAATGTAAAGATATAATCATGGTTTTAAAAGTACAGTACCCCACTGAAGAAATCTTTATACTTTGTAATTATGTTCCAGTAAATTGGATCATTTTCAGCATATGGATAGTTACATGTGAGATCCTACTGCATTAATTTAAAGGTCATGGCTTCAGCGGAGAAGTGATTTCTCAGCATGTGTCCTCTGCCCTTGACTTTATTATGGTTTGCTCATTCTTAATATATCTGTTTATCAGTTTGGTATCCTTGCTGGCTACATAATGAATTTTTACAGCAAACATTACAGGTGAAAGGATAATTCTTGGCAAATGAAAATCTGAAAGTTTGAAACATTTATTGACTAAGGAAAAAAAAAATCACTAAATATAAATTAAAGGGTATCTGGCTCTTACAATTTAGATATGTTTGCACATATGTAGCTGTAGGTTGAATCTGGCTAGAGTATTTCATTTGGCCTTGACTAATTTTTCATAACTCTCTCCTTCATAGAAACACATGAGAGCTGTATTTATATAAATAGATTTCATCTTCTGATCCAACAAGTGAAATGGCAATTTTGAGAAAGAAAAAAGCAGCTATTTACTCAAAACATAAGAACATCTTAGTCTGTTGTGTACCTGCATTTTTAAGGATATTGATATTAAAAGTGCATAATGTAACTTGTAAAAATATCAACCTCTGTAGCATGTAAGTTAAAAACCAACAAAAACTTATCATATTTGCACCAGTCTTGGAGAAAAAAGCGAGGGAAGACAACAAAGCTATATAGTCACATTTTTAATAAAAAGCCCTTTTTATTCTCTAGATATTGGTGAGCTGAAAAGTTTAAGGCAAGGCCTCTACTTATTCTTTTTTTGTGAATAAATCAAGAGAGCTAGTTAAATCTCTGCTACTCCTTTTGTAATTGTATATTTTGGAATAAAAAGTGTACCAGACCAGTACTTCCCACATCTGTTATAAATTGATGTGAAAAGATCTTATCGTTATAAATTGATGTAAATTTTAACGGTTACAGGGAGAAGAAATGTATGTGGTTATATGGTGTTTTATGCAATTTTGTGACAAAAACAAAACTTAACAATGGATTTCACCTGGGTACTTTCACTCTGCAAATGGTTCAGGGCAACAGAAAGGAAAAGCAAATAGACAGAAACAGTTCTTAAAATTAGACAGCTCCTTAAATCCCTATTTAATTTGGGAATTACATTTTGACTCCATGTGTGTATACAGAATGCATGATATGAAGAATGATAATAAATTGGGTAGTCAAGACTGAACCGTTACACAAAATGCACTCGGCAGAAGGTGGTAACATTCCTATTTCTGCCTCTGAGTTTAGTCTTAGAAGTCATGTATTACATTTTATTAAGATGTCAGAAAACTGCAGACATGCTCCTAAGCTTGCCCAAAAACTGCAATTTGGATTAGCTCACCAAAGAGCTTAAGTGAAAAGAACTGGAGATGCTCTGTGGTCCTTTTTAAAGCTCAGAAAAAGTTGCAAAATGAAGGCTCTGTTAAGCAGGAAAAAATAATGAAAGATGGACAATCATTTAATTGTATGAGGAACAGACAGTACTTGTAGGTAGAAAGTGTGTATGAAGAAGGAAGACTACCATAAAAGTGGAGATAAAGTTCGTTATATACTGACTGAATTGATAAATTGTCATACAAAGAATGAAAAAAAGGTTGTTGATGGTCAGAAAACATTCACATAGCTACTACATCAGCCAGGTAAAAATCCACCATTCCTTTGTACTGACACTTCAGCCCTAAAATAAATAAACTTAATAAAAATGAAAAATATAATCTCTTTGTAGGAGTGAATTTGCTCAGTTTGAACTATCTCTAAGGTCCCTTCAACCCAAACAGATCCATGATTCTATGATTCTTTGAGACTCCTATTAACTGGGAAGAAGTGGATTATGTGCTGAGTAAACTGAGAGAGGTTGTTTTGGGGCCTGATGTTTTGGGCGTTAAATCCATCTCTATACTTGATTTTCTGTGTGACCTTGCAGGGTCAAATGAACTTCTTATGCTTTAGTCACTGTTTTCATTAAAATGCGTCTTTCCCGTCTGTAAGGTAATGAGAACTGTCTTCCCCCTTTTCAGGCATGAATTCTTTTGGTTGAAATAATTTTTTATTTTCTATTAGCTCCATTATCTTAACTGAATTATATAAAATGTAAACTTAAATGCTGCTAAACCAGGCAAAATCTGGCTCTCTGCATTGCAGAATTTCATGCACAAAAATGATGGCAGAAATGGCAGTCTGACTCTGGGAGATACAGCAATACTAATTCATTGGAACCTTTAAAATGCAGTCTAGAAACGAGAAAAACCTGTGGGATCTGGTTTCAGGTAGATACAGTAATAGTCTTTTTGCCTCCTAGATGGAGCTAAAGCACTTGTCTCCTGTATCTTGGCTTGTGGTATGGAGGAGAGCGAGTAACATCACAAATGTAATTGTCTTCTCTTGCATTCCTTGATTAGTATTACCTGCAATTTTTACATTCCTAAAGAACATATTTTACAGAATAAAAATTAAAAAGCTTGGTCTCCATTTTACAAGGACAATCTTTTGTGAGTGTAAATCAGGATAAAGTTTACAGAGCCATTTTCTGCATCTCTGCAGGCACAGACAGTGCTGCTCACTAGACACATGCTTCAGCAAGCGCTGCCAGGTACCCAGTTCAGCTTCCTGGAGGATTAATGTTCAGTTTTCTTCCCCCTAGTCCTCATGAAGGATAGATAGAGGACTTCCGCCCCCAGGACAGAGACTGAACATACAGGCTAGATGAGACCTCTTCAGTGTTTATAAAGGAAGAGATGCCACAGTGTTGAAAGAGAGGAATTTGAAAATAGAACCCACAAAACAAGGTACTGTCATGAGCTGAGTACAGACGCAAAAGCAAAGCAAACCTTGCAGCTTTTTTTTAATATGTGAATATGTGAACAAACACAATTCTAATAAAAGATTGCAAAAACCCCACAGGAGTGAACGCAACAGTGTCATTCAAATCTATATATTCTGTTTCTGGGAAGGTCATACCATGTTAGGAAAAGGATATTCCTCTTTCAGAGTTCTAGTAAAACTTAAGTCGTAAGCACATACACAGGTCTCTGTGTCTGTCTGTGCAATTCAGCACCAATCAGTATACTGAGCCATTTAATTTTCACAGCCTCATTTGTGGTGAGTGTCAGCAATTCAGTCTTCCTACCTGCATTTTGGGGTGATGAGACCAAAAGAAGAAATGAGGCATATCAAAACAACCATAGGATGAAAGTGGAAAAGGAAGAGACAAAAACTCTTCACACTCTACAGAAATACAGAAGGCTCACAACAGATATTATCAGAGTCTAAGAACATTAAAAAATAAAACCACCATACCTAAAGAAGACTTTTTATGTTTAAAAAGAGGAAGATGATGAAGAGGTGGCTGGTGTCCAGTGCACCAGCTGCAGCTCAGTGTCAATTAGCCTCTAGGAAAAAGATCCTGGCTATCTGGAAGACAAGGTAATTAGTGAAACTACTATAGAAAGTTGGCAAAGCAGAGCCATTGCAGAAAAGAAGGTCAGACCCTTTCCTCTGGGGTACTGGGATGCTGTCTATGCTTTTGGACTCATGAAACAAGCAGATCTGAAGTGCAGCCAAATAGGCACCACCGAATCTTTATGCCTGGCATCTGGCCTGTCTGCATTGCTTATGATTTTAACGGCATTAATTTATTGCAATATCTTATGATGGTTGTAAATGATTTAATTTTATGCTTGAGGTAATTTTTAATTATTTAATTTGTATTTGTCCTCTTATGTTGCTGCCTATAATAATCTATGACACTGATCCTACAATGACTTCCTTATTGGTGTACCTCTTTTCGACTGTGGACCTGCATAAAAGGTCTATGCATATGACAAGGAATTTTCTCTCTTCTTTTAATTAAACAATAATTATCTATTAAAAACTCTATTTTTATTTTATTCTATATCTTATTCGTAATCCATCTAGAAACTATTGAAAAATAGGTTATTCTAATAATTTTTGAGCAAAAAATATTACTAGACTCTGGTCCTTGAGCCTGCTCTTTCAGAGCAATGTACTCTACGCAGTATGCTTGTTAAGTTAATACATCTGCTTTAAAACCAGACCAGGCTGATATTTGGAGACTGAGGCCACAAGCCTTAGGATTTTCCTGTAAGAGTCACACCTCAACTCCAGACCTCCTAGCTGAATGTTATTTTGCCATAAAACAGCATCATGTGAAATTCAGGCTCCCCTTCACTATTTCAATAATTTTCCTTCTCCAGGATGCCTAAGTATTGCAGATGCACAACACTGATTAACAGCCACATTCTGTAACAACTCCCTAGTTTATATCCTGTGGAATCCTCTGAAAAGTTACTTATCAAAAATGAAAATATCCCATAGCCTCTAAAACATATTAATGTTTTGTAATTGTGTATTCTATGTTTTGGCATGGGACAGAGTATAAAGCAGACTAAAATAAGGAGCATTATATAAGTCTTTAAAGAATATCTAATATGCCACATTTTGTCATCCTCCCCTGGCAAAATCACTACTGAATTCTTGGCCTGGTTCTCAAACACAGCAAATGCAGTTCATAACATCTCACAGACCTGCTAACACAGCTGAGTAAAGCCCTTTTAAGCTGTACCCTCACGTTTACATCTCTCCCAAGATCTATGCTTATGTATGCCCAGATGTGCCCGAAGGATTAAAATTGCATTAGTGCATTGCATTCATTGGCACTCAAACAACTTACACAGAGAGATATTTTGTCCCTGTGCATTGACAGAGCTGCCATGGAACCAGTTTGCACTCAGGAGTGTCAGGGCAGGTTGAAGGCTTAGCTAAGAAACCCAGCCCATAGTCTAATCTATTGCTGAGCACAGCTGAAAACAGATGTTAATTAAACTGCAATTACTTCAAAACAAGACTTGCATGTCAATTGAAGATAGAAGGGAACAACACGAAACTGATGTCCTGGATCACTGAACTATCCAGCCATAATGTCCCAAGGATACAGAGCCAACTGGCTTTGGGATTACTGCAGCCTCTGTGAACTGGAGCATCAAAATCCTAATGGAGGGGAAAGTAAGAAGGTATTCAGAGGCTTTTCTTCATGACTGTCACTTGAACTCAAGCTGTAGCAAACTGACATTTAAATAAAACACCTGTTCTCATGGTGAAAGGGATTCCTCCTGTGCTATTAGCTAGCTGTTAGGCATCACACATTTTAGCTGGACCTGCAAAAACAGAAGTGTGATCCATGAGGAAGCCAGACAGGTATGAGAAGCACAGAAAACAGACAGATTGCAGGGAATGAGACCAGTGGGAATACTGGTTTTTCTGACTCAAATGCTGCATGATTTTATGAGCTACAAACCACTCTGGAACACAGATATGCTCAGGGAAGATAAAGAGCAGAAAATTAAGTTCAGAAAAGTAAGTAACACTTTACAATCTCAGGAATGATGCTTGGAACACTGTAACAGTGCTAAAAGTGTTTGATGAGAGAGACTGTAGAGAGTTAATTGGGTGACTGTTATGCCTTATCTTAAAACTAAAACCAAGAATCAGCAGAGACAGAAGATATGCTGCAGGGTTGGGCAATCTGGTAACCACACTGAAAATCAAGGAGAAAATCTTAATAATAGGATTATTTTGTGAGGTATAGTAGTCTAGTTTATAGGACAGTCTGTTGAGAGAAAGTGAGCTTTGCATCCAAATGTTAAAGAGAATTGGCAGGAAAAGATCAAAACCGTGGTCAAAATTATGATGCTGATAAAACACAGGAAAAAAGTTTATAAGGTCAAATGTGAAAAAAATCCAGGACTAGAAGACAACAAAACTATATTGTATTCAGTGACAAAAATAATAAATATTTTAGGTCAATGTGAAAATATTTTTAGAATTTTTTTGGCCCTTTTTTTTTTATTTTGCATTTTAATAAAAGAGGCGTTTTCTAACTGTGACAGTCACAGAGGGGAATTTTGCTCTGATAAAAGAAGTGTTTTTGGAATAGGGCAGTTCCACCAGCTCACAGTGAAGACTGACAATTTAGTCATGGACTGCTGAAGGAGAAACAAAGAGATCTTAAATAATTTTTGCTGAATAGAAGGACATGAATATGAGGCCTAATTCTATACATCATAACACACTGTGAAAGGCATTAATTAATATGCTGCATTATATTTGCACCTTGATGAGCAGTTCCATGCAACACTAAAAGGATGTGGTACTACGCACAGTAAAATAATTCCCAAACTCTAGAGCTGGCCAGAACCTAAGATATAATAATCACATGAAGTTGCTTCCTTTTGTCAGCAAAGTGCTGCACTGTGGGTGGAAAAGTGTATCTTTAAGAGGATCCAGACAGTAATAATATCAGATTTAAGAGGTGACAACATTTAATAGATGCATATTTCATGCCTAGAGATAAAATAATGTCTAAAACGAAAGAGACAAAAACCTCGTATTTTGTCATGAACACCCATACAGGGAAAAATACAAAGTGTGTAAAGAATGCTTTGGTCACTCTTAAAAGCAAACTTTTCAGACTTGAGAAATCACAGCCTGATTTTTAGAAAAGGTTGTGATAGACCTTTACAGTTTTAAGGTTGAGAACTACAAGGTCACAATTATCAGCCTCTGAGAGCTAAATCATGCCAGCAAGAACTATGATAAGTATTGACAGCAGCTTCTGCAAGTTGTAACATGCTGTTGTTTAGCACATGAATTGATGGATCACAGTACATGCCAGCATATTCAAATGTATTTAGTACATAACTGGATTTGAAAAACAATTTATGACCCCTCAGGGTTCCCTATCAGCATCAGTGGTCCAAGCTACAGACTAGTGTTCTGAAACGTGTATGAAACTTACTGGTTCTTTCAAGTTCCCATGGTGCAACAAGCCCTAGTTAGGCTTGACCCCAGGAAGTACTATGCAGACTGCAATCAAATAAGGATGGGAAAGGTGTGGAAAAACAGGATTCTGGAGGGAGGAACAAACTGCAGAAAGGAAGAGGCTGGAAGTGTGGCTGTGACATCAATATGAGTACACAGGGTTGATGGGAACCTACCTGCATCCACACCTTAATTTGGTTTAACAAGCACTGACTCCTCTGATGTTATTATTCCCTGTGCAGCACATGAAACAGGAACACTCTGCCCACATACAGACAGACAAGGAAGTCCAAATGGGAGGCAAAGATCCGAGACCTGGCCCTGACAGGGAAAAGGAACTGGATGTGGACAAAAGCTCATCTTCATCATTGAGGTGGAAGATAATGAATTCTGAGGTACAGACATGAGATAAGCCAATGGCTTCACAATAAATACAATGGTGATCCAGCTCAAATGGTAACATTTTCGTAAGTGCCTTGGTGAATACAACGTATAAAAAGTCCCAGATTAGCCCTAAGTGTTTGCTATATAAATATGGTGCACATAGGGCAGCAGGGATGTACCAATTACATGTCAAAAATTTCTACAGCTGCATTTGCTCCACACTGCATCCTAGCAAGTAAATACATTCGATAAACCTGGTGCATACTGCCTTCATGTATTTTTCATTCTTCCAGTCCTGGAGCTGGCTCAACCATTTCTAGCTTGAATGCTCCTATGTGCTTGCACAAGCAGCCATTTAATTCACTTTCAGGACAAACTTTACATTTTTAAAATTCTTGTATTTTTCCTTTAAGAATTATTGGGGCAGACTTTCTCACAGCTACATCATGTAAGAAATGCTAAAATTTGTATCTGAGTGAAGTAGTAAATGTATCTATTTTTTGTAAGAAAATGATATTCTGTTTTCATGAAAGATGATATATCACTCTCCTCTACCAATTCATTATTGAGAAAGAATCTTATTCTTATATATTGCCCTATGTAGACATTAGATTTTGGCATATATTTAAAGGGAAATGTACTAGTAGACTACAGTGATTACAGTGATTAGAATAATAGAAAAGGGTTTGGTATCTCCAGGCTCTAGGCCACAAAACACTAACCTAACATGAGACTATTTGAGCAAAACCTTCAGGAATCAACAGCAACATTAAGAACCCTTCATTTCTAGGTGATTTGTAGGACAGGGCAGTGCTACACCACAGAATGGAACAGTGTATGCACATTCCAACAGCAGATCCAAATGGCACATGTCATAACCAAAATGCTGATGGTCAAGTAAGATACCATAAGACAGATAACAAGAAGCACTCACATATTAGATGTGAATGCCTTTTAAAGAGAGATTATTTTACGTTCTGACCTACAGTCTTCTTCTGGTATCACAGACGAATTAAAATAATTTTTGAAAAATTTCACTAATGTTAATTGGCTTAAACGGTTTTTCTCCTTTCTGCATTGGTGGTAATGCAGAAAATAGATAAGTAATTTAAGTGAGAGCCTCTCGGCACATTGGGACATGTGCCTTTTCTGCATCAGTGAGCATCTGAGTTTGAAAAATACAGATCTTCAGATTCTTTAATCTTTGTGAAAAGTGCCGCATGAATCAAAATTTTTAGCTTGAGGAGAATTCTTTTATTTCATGGCAGTTAAGTTGGTGTAAGGTAAGCATGAAACGTCCTTCAAACCCATCAGGTGGCTGTTAGATACTTCTGCATTGTTCTGATTTCGAAAACTTATCTCCAGATCGCAGTAAGAAAGCACTTGTTATTTCAATGTCATCTTCTACTTTTCTGTTCTGAATCAGTGTGTCCTTCCTTTCTGCCCAGTCTACACATACTAGCATATATATATGTATTTACAGAATTCTAAACAGTCTAACACAGACAACTATTAAAAGAATCCTTTGATTTTGTCTAGATAATTTTCCTGAAGTTGATGGCATGCTATTTGACTGTCCCTGTTAGCACATTATGTTCTAGAAAGGACCTTGTATAAAGTGGTGATTAAATTAAACTCCAGGTATTTTGTATTGAAAGGGCATTTTGATTCATCTAGGTATCTGTCTGGAAGAAAGGAAATATTAAGAATGGACAAAGAAGGAGCTTATCTGAGACAAGTATAGTATAACAAAACAAGTAAAGGGGCTTAGGACTTCGGTCTGCTGTAAAAGGTTTCAGTTATCCCTTTTGACTGTGGTATCTGGAGAGTCAGAGGTAGGCCACAAACAGAAAGAGACACACGGAGATACAGGATATGTCTATATCCATACAAGCCAGGATTCAACCATGTTACGTTTAATATTTCCTGACTGCAAACAGGTCTTTTGTGCACAAGTTCACAGGTATGTGCAGAGATTGTCTCAGCTCCAGAGATCTCTGAAAAGTGAAAAGCTGAGGACACTTGGCACCCCATCACATATCTAATATTTCTCTTTGTAAATAGATGGATCAAGCATAGGCAAAGTCATCTCATCAGCTTTTCTGTCTGCATGTACCCAAAATCTGCTCTTCACAGGCATAATGATGGTTGTCTGACTAGCATAAGAGCCAGTCAGGAAGAAGATATATGAAGCTGAAAACATGCTCACATATGAGTAGTAGGACTATTGTTACATGGTGCACATCTCTTCCCACCCTCCTTTCTTAACCCCCACAACTTCTGTATCTGTATGATTTTTTTAAAAGAAAAAAAATATATTTTGAGATATTTTAATTCACATTAGCTTGCTCATTTTTTAAATTATCTGTCAAATGGCTTAACAAACAAGTTGTATGTCATTTCAGTGGCAGGAACACTGAAGGGGATGGCCTGAACTTTTGTCAGGGGAGGTGTAGGTTGGATATTAGAAAAAGCTTCTTCACCCAGAGGGTGTTTTGGCACTGGAACAGGTTCCCCAGGGAAGTGGCCACAGCACCAAGCCCGACAGAGTTCAAGAAGTGTTTGGACAATGCTCTCAGGCACATGGTGTGATTCTTGGGGTGTCCTGTGCAGGGCCAGGAGTTGGACTTTGATGATCCTAGTGGGTCCTTTCCAGCTCAGAATATTCTGTGATTCTGTATGGTGGTAATCAGTCTTCGTTATCCTAGAGTATTCATCATTTCAGAAATTCCACTTTAAAAGTCACCTTTATTCTTTTATCAGTAAGATAAGAAATGTTATGGCTTATCTCTTTGTTATCCTCATGACACACTTTGGCTTGAGTTTTATGGGCTGATGGGTTAATAAATAAAATGAAGAACTGTTCAGTGCCTATCTGTGTTGTTTTAGAAGTCTTGCTGTTGTATTGCATTCTATCTTTCCTTTTTATTGGCAGAACTGCAATGAGCTATCATACCAGACAGGGCAACCTTGTCTCCAATTTGGTGGCTACTTAGAGTACAGCTTTCTCTAAGTTGGGAATAATACAGTTTGGGAACAATTTAATTATAATTAAGGATGGTATTTACACATTGCTTCCTGAGATAGAACTAAAGATAAACACAGTCAAGAAAATAGCATGTGCTAAGTTCAATAAGACCTGTAGTAGGGACTAAAAATTTAAATATTCATGAAGGACTATGTATTTTCCCGTGACATCAGAAAATAAACTCCCTTCTTTGGCAGAGCAGGCTTGTGGGTAGGGAGAGATACACATATGCCAATGAATTACACTTCTTTCATCTTCAGTAATAAACATACCTGAGAAGTATTGCAAAGAGCTAACTTAGGTCAGATTTCATACCTCATGACTTAATTGAAGGCCTGTTCTTCATTCTGCACCAATCTTACATCTATTTCCATGGAGATGAAGGTTTTGAATGCATTCATCCCTGAATGACTTCCACTTCTTTGTTATTAGGCAGGTGTGCAGCATGCAAGACAATTACCCCAGAGAAATTCTGCCTGTTCACTTTGCTCCAATGAATATGAGCCTTTCAGGACATTTTGTAAGCTGCACTTTCAGGTGAGTCAACAGGGAGTATGCTTAAGTGGATAGCCATGCCCATAATCAAGAGGCTTGACTTACAGACCTCAGAGTCCCCATTGGGTGTGACATCTCTGAGGAGAGCCTAAGAAAGTTCAGAGTAGATGAATAAAAAACTTCATTCCAGTGAAAACCCTTTAATTTTTTTTTTAATTATTTTCTGCAGTCAAACCTTTTCTGCAGCTATGTTCCTGTCATTACTATGGGCATGTTCTTGATTCTTCCTCTCCTTAGAGCTAAACATTTTGCACCGGGGAGACCTCCAGGTCCCATTTTCTGTTGTGGATATAGAAATCTACTAGGTCATTTCAGGGTAGATTCAGAGAAGAAATTTTTAAAAAGAATTGAGCAATATCCACTTTGACATAGTTTGCATTCCTTTAAGAGTTTATCTTGCAGACAAGTTATTTATTAGACTTTACTGATATTTGTAGTTCAGATCTGAACCAGGTGTTTTTAAGAGAAACACTGTGATTCAAATAAATCAGTTCAGCACTTTATAAAGAAGATCAAAGCATGTACTGAGTGTCTGTTCATAAACACAAAAATGTTATTACAGAGTACACAAAATTTCCCAGACAGATGTGATAAAATGAAGACTCCCAGCACACAATGAGTCATATTTTCTCTAGGGTTGAGATATTCACAACTGAGAGAACATCAAGAGGGTATCTAGGTTAGCTGTAATTCAGAGAGAAACATGTGAACTAAAAGCTAGATCAGTGGCTCTCTGGTCTCTGTTCCCTCCCCAGACACCCACACTGGAAAGTGACCAAATCAAAACAGAAGCAGGTACTGCTGAGAGTAGAAGGAACACCGAGGAAATCCTCAGTTTGCCATTTGTAGTCAATTACCTGGGATAAAACAGATGTCTAAGGCCTAAATTTTTTCTGTTGGCCCTACTGAGTCCTTTGAAGTGTTGGTACCAGCTGATAGCTCTAAGGCATCTCAGCTTTACTGCTATAAAACCACCTCACTGCTACACATTTGACAGCTGTACCTTAAGAATACTGAGTAGGATTTTAATTGTGAATATTAAATAATTACAACTTCACATGAAATGACAACATTAACATCAGTAAAAGAATATTTATGGATTATGGCTGTGAGTAATGACTTCAGTGTGGGTGATCCTGACTTACACAATGGTACAGTAAATCTTCTGTAAGGCACAAACACACATGAGACTTCTGTCCAATCTCCCATCACTGAAAGGCAGGAAAATCACTGTGAAGGCCAGTGGATTTGTTCAGATGCAAAAATTAATAGGAAGAGAAGCATTTTTCTCCAGATCTTGTGGTAATTATTAATATGCAATATTCACAAACAATGCCTGGCAAAGTTTGTACAATAGTTGCACATTTAAATATAACAAAACACTTTGTCTTCACTATTTGTCTTCTTTCCTGCATGCTGTTGGTAAGAGGTTCTGAAGGGTTAACCACACAGTTAGGAGGCAAGGACATGCAGGGAAATTTAGCCAGCTGTTGAATGAAGCATCAAGACATGAGCAGGACAATTACTTGAGGCAGTTTTCCTGCCTAAAACAACAGGAAGCCTCATCTAATGGATATGAATTTTTAACAGGAGACCTTTGAAGTGACTTCAAAGACATCGGGTGATTAAAACAGATAAAGGGAGCAAAGGGAGAGGCCGACCCTGTGCCATAGGAGAGGCGGGGATGCAGGGAGGAACGGGCTGGGATTTGCAGACAGGAGCCTGGCCAGCTGACACGCTTTCCAGCTAACACCATGGACTAACACAGCAGCCTTCCTCAAGGACTGTACCATCCACTGCTTTCAGGCAACAAGCACACACTGCTTTCTTCATAGAATATGTTCTCAGCTGCTGACAGTCTCCATCTCGTGAGAGTGAACACCCTGACTTGCCTTGCTCTGAGGCCGGGGGGGAAGGAAGGATCCCAAGGCTCTACTAAAACCAGGTTTAGGAGAGGTTACTCATCCGCTGGAACTGCATCTAGGGCTAACTGCAAGTTTTCTCTGAGGATGTATTGATAAGACACTAGCTGAAAGCAAAAGTATCCTTTGGGATAAGTGCACAACACCTACCCTTCACAGCCGCTAAAAGTTATTCTAAGACATCTTTCCACAGGATGTTCTTAACATGGACCTGAAAAGGAGGAATATTTTCCTTCTATTTCAGAAAGCAAAGTTTAATGCAGCTGCTGTATCATAGCTGGCAATTACAGAAGCATTAGAGATATAATTAAAGGAATTTTCTGAAGGTTTTATCCATTACCTCACAAACTTGTGAAAAATCTCATTATTAGCATATTTGGTATTAGCAAGCTAAACTTTTGAAAGGAACATTGCTTAGAAATTTTAAGTGCCCAGCTTGGGGTTATATTGTGGCTGGAATATCACTGAAGTGCAAAAAGCCTTTCAAACTATCTAAAACTAAATGCAAATTAATTTTGTTTCACTGGCATGTCAACTAAGTTATTAAGTTAAAGGACTGTCTACTATTTGCAGAGAAAAAGGAAGGACTAATTCAGAAAGTTCCAGCTCAAAGTTATTCTTTTCAACACAGAACAATAGTGTAAATTTTAAGTCCTCATTTATTATTTTATTTCACTCATGTTGCTCCATTTTGTACCCGACTACATAGGATGGTTTGTTGTGGGATCTTTGCTGGGGTGGGAAGGAGGGAGAGTCTGAAATAATTTTGTGGAACACCTGTGATGTTCTGTGGAGCAACAGCAATTCACAGGTCACAAGCTGAATAACGCTAAACTAAATCAGGAAACACCGAATCTGTTAAAAAAAGGTCCCAGAGAAAACTTGTACCCACAGCGATGGCTTACATAGACATCGTCTGCAGACGATCAAACAGAGTCATAAAATGCACATTGCAGCTTGCACATTAAACCCAAAGGTTACAATAAATAAGTACTGTGCATCCCTTGAGGATACTCTCTCAAGGAAGAAAGATTGCCACGTGAGAAGAATAGCAACAGCTCCGTGTGCAGCAGCAGTTTCAGGCTTCATGCACGAAGGGGGAAACTGAGTTGTCCCTCTACCCACCCTGCATAACACCTTTGTGACTCCTGTGTGCCATGCCAGGGACATACCCAACGTGGGGGGTTGCAGGCAGGAGTGAGAAAGGGACACAACATTCTGTATTGCTGCACAGAAGTGCAACTTCCAAAGCTTCAACAGAGCCAGAATGATGCTGGGCTGCCAAACAACAGCCAGCTGTTGTAAAATATCCCAAATCACAGAACAACAGACAAGAGATAGGACCATTTCAAGATGATATTTACAAAGTCATTCCAGTAAATCACATTTGGCTGTTGTTTATGTTTACCCTTTTGTACATGCTGTCTTCTTTGAAAGTAAGTGCTCCTCTTTGAACTGGTTGGGCTGGAATTTCCACTTCCAGAATGACTGAATGCAGTGGTCAAGCTGCTTTTGAGAACTTTTTCTAAATATTTTCAAGTCTAAAAATTTGTAGAAATAGCTCACGCTGAACAGGCAAAATGAAAACAAGGAACAACAATGAGGAACAAAATCCTCCTTAGAACATGGGGAGCTACTGACAGAGATTTGGGGACTAATTTTACATCTTCTACCCTCTTTTCTGGGTGGTTGGTCCTGTAGCCCCCATCATCCTGCTTAGTTCTGTGGCAATCACCAGCAGCCTGCTTCCTCCCTCCAGCGCTCTGGCTTTGCTCTCAGTGCCATGAGGAGAAGCAGACACACCGAAGCCTAGCATTTGTCAGCTCATTTTTCCATCTCAGCAGAAAATTGTGAAAAAAAAAATAAATAAACAGAGTGGAATTAATTCTACAGTTGTTAAGTAATGCTACCTTAAAAAGCAACACACTTAGAATGATTGTTTTGTTGCCATGGTAGATTTCTTAAACCAAAATCAAACATTCTAGTTTAAGAGAACCATTGAAACAAATACAATTACTGCAAAACAAGTCATGTACAAGTCTTCTTAGTAAAAATTTCAGAAATCCACAGATATTTATTCATAACTATACTGCTGCAAGTGCTGCAAATTGTGATGATGAATATCAAAGATATTTACACAGCACAGGTATTTCCATCTTTTTCACAAACCTGTGAAGTTACACCCGACCTATTCAAATAAACCTAGCTGTAAGTTATAGAAGTAATTTCACCTAGTGAAGAAGCAGGGGAAACTTATTCATCACTCTGACCTGAAGGTTATAATGAATGTAACTCAGAAAATTTAAAAAAGGGACACATTAAGGCGCAATTTAGGATTTTTTACTGTCTAGACAGAAAAGAGAAGAGACTGCAGCAGCCAACTGTACCATAGGCACAGGAGATGTATTGCATTTTGTCCCTGGTATGATGCAGATAGTTAAATGGAACAGGGTTTTGGTTTTTTAGAGGTCTTTTTTTTGTTGTTTGTTTGTGTGGGGTTTTTTGTCTGTTTTGTTTTGCTTTTGTCTTTGTTTCTTTTCTTTTTACAGTGTAGTTACTATGTACAAGGAAGGGCAAAAATGGACCAGAAACTATACCAGCTAAAGTATCTCCAGCATAACACCCATTTTACTCACATTGATCCAAATTATTAAGCCTCCAAGCCCGCCTGGTTTCTTCCAGACTAGAAAGTCACTAGTAAGCTGCCAGCATTACAGTTTTCTGATCACCTAAATTCTGCTTTAGTCACCACTAAAAGGCTCAGATCTTGCTGGTAGTCATCTCACCTTTCTCATATCTCTGCCTTTAAAGTTGCTCAGTTAAGCTTTTCTCCTTGTTTTACATTCAAGGTACCTGGTTGGTCCATCTGTGCCTGGTCTTTGTGTGTCCCTGGGTGATACAGAAAGTCTGCAGGGAGCTGAGGGAGAACCAGTATCTCCCCTGGATTACCCCTGTAGGAACACCACCGATGAAGATGAGCAATCAGGTAGTAAAACAGGTAAGGACAAGAAAAGAAGTGTCTGTTGATTGAGAAATTAGGTCAATGAAAGAAGGAATCCTGCCTTTTGGTCCTTGTATCTGTGTCTGCTGCTTTATTTTAGCTTAGAGGACAAACAAAAGATAGAAAAATGGGGTTGCATGATGTGTTTAGAAATCAAATCCTAGTTGGCTATAAAAGAAACCTGTGTAAGAGCTGCTGAATCTTAATTTCCCACATGCTAGTCCAGTACTTAATTTAAAAATATTGCCCATCCTGAAAATCTGGATTTTGTACCGCCCTCTCTCAGGTGTATATCAGCATGGTAATTGTCTCACTGTTATTTAGATGTAGCAGCTGTGGGCTCTACTATTAGCTGGAAGTAATGAATACATCATTGTGTTTTACAGCAAGCAGAATGCATTCAGTCACACTACTTTTACTTTATGATTGGTTTGCAGTTTTTCATCTATACAGCGAGTATGCATCATGTACACAAAAAGAAAATCCAAACTAAAAACAAAACCAAAAAGATGCTTGAAAAACTCTGTCATCAGGTTGCTGTTTTCCACACCCTTTTTTCTGGTGCTGATCCTTTTACGCCTGCATCACCACCATACTGAAAGCAAATTAAGTGCATGTTTCCTAAGTATCATTTCCTGTAAATGATTACTAGCTAAAGTAAACCTCAAAGAACACTCCATTCTTAGTTGAAGGTCAGTAAGGAACCATCTACAAAACCAGGGCTGTTTATTAATATGCACTTTATTCTGGGGCATTTTACTACCTTGTCAGATCAAACAAATCAGTATTAAGTATTGACTGATTATTTATTTAATACTATCAATATTATATCTATAAAATATCACGAGATATAATCGCTTATCATATGAAGACTACTATCCCACTGGGACATTGACATTGAACCTCAGAAAGTGGGGGTGGTTTCAAAGACAATTTTGTCATCTCTTCAGTAACCGTGTCTATACTTTTGCCAACACTAAAGAACAGAGATATCTGAGCAGGCTGTGAACCATGGCACTTCAGATACTTTAGCAGTCTCATTATACCTGCAAAATTGACTGTAGCTTGCATATTTCTCTGGAGCATCATTATGCATTGATGCTGATGCTGTGCTGGACCCATAAATGCAAGTGTAGCAGCGTAAGCAGAGAAAAAAATTTCTTTCAGGAAATGAGGGAAAACTGAAGGAAGACCAGGTCCTTTATCATGATTGTGTGTTTTTGATCTGTGAAATTTTCATCAGACAAGAAACACCACAGACCAGACCTGCTTGAGACTTCTCAGAAGTGCTTACAGGAATAGTTATTAACTCACTGTACTGATGAGGTCAGATTCCTGCTTCTTATGATTTTGTGTCACTTTGTGTGCTTTCCAATGGAGAAGTGACAAACCACACCACTGGTTCCTGCTCTGGCCTCCTCAGCACTTCTCCCTGCCACAACAGTCTGTTTCCACACAAAAAGGAACATAAAAAATATTGATGGGAGAGACTTTTTGCTTTTTCCCTTTTTGTGATATTCAGGAAGATTGTTTCAGTTTCTCAAACAGCCTCCCTGCCAGTAACAGCAATCTTGCTGAAGCCTGGTGTGCTCACTCATCAGCATCAAGAGAAAAGGTTTTGGGACTGAATTTTCTAAATGTTTAGCCTGACAGTGCGTGAGTCAGAACAGGATACAAGTCTCCTACCTCTAGGTTTGAGCTTCATGCTCAAACATTAATAACAATTATAGGGAGGGTAAGGGATACAGACAGAGCATTTGGACAGGAGTCCATGCAGTTGCTGGGAAATACAAAAAATGCCAGGTGAGGTATCCTCCCGCACTGTGTGCTGAGCACCCTGCTGGGATGGGCTGTGCCCCACCTCTGCTGCTCAGCGTGGGCAAACTCTGCTCTCTGCTCATGAAAATAACAGAGGGGTCTAGCTTTTGTAATTTTCTGAGATTTATGCTTAAAGACTAAAGGCACAGGTAAGCCTTTAGTGAAATGCTAGCCTGGGCCTTATGAGATTTTTAGTTGCCACCTTATTTTGTTTGGCACTTTGAAGCACTGCTAATTTGGCTTGCTGCTGGCAGGGAATTAAAATATGCCAATGTACATTTTGGCTGCCTCAAGCAAATGGAGGAACTAATATTTCTTTCTGCCCTATGATTCTTTTTCGCATTTAATTAAGAGATTTACAGATGTGCACACAAGTATTATGATAAAAATGCATTGACCCACATTTCCTCTCACATTAAAAGTATTTCTAAAGAGCTCAAGGGCATAATGGCTCTTGTTTCTCAATAAGAGGAGAAATCATTCCATTATTTGTGAAGGAACATGCTAAAATACGCTTGATAGTATACTTTTTGAAACTTGAGGTACATAAAATTCGCAAAGTCATGTCTCTTGTGGTTCTATAATTTTGGAACCCAAGGCAGTCATGGTAATGGAGTGAGTTGTTTAAAATTCAAAGGAAGATGATCTATTAATTAATAGAATACTTTTGATTTTGGCAAATGAAAAATTAGAAGAAAAAAAATTGGGAATTTTTTTTTACAAAAAATAAAGAGACATACAATACTTCTTGCTCAGGGAAATGCAGGTGAAGTAAATGTTCTTTGTATTTAAACTGTCAACTATCAACTTCATTTATCATTAATCTCTCAAGGTCATGAGATTAACATTGCTATAAATAATTGATCTGAAAAATAATCCAAACAAATTACTGGTTTGTTGACTGAATAAAATATTCCCTGTTAACCTAAAGATTATACACTGTAAATTTTTATCTACTGAGAAAGTAATCTCTTTTGAAGTATAGACTATTGTTGAATATACCTGTCTTTAGAGTTGATCAAGCTGGAAAATAAGCTCATGTGAGAATGTATGCATGGGTATATACATAACCCTCAAAATATCAGCTCTGTAAGAAATAATATTCCTCAGAAAAAAATATAATCCCATCTAGATAATGCTTTTCTCAGAGGGGTGAAAGAAGTAATATGATAAAAGCAGTACTAAACACAAGTCTTTGAAAAGTGGGTTTGAGGAGCAGTGTAAGAGGAGCAACTTGAGCCCACAGGTTTGCAGCAGACACAAAATCAATAGATAGCACAGAAGTCCTGTTAGTAAAAAAAGTATGAGCAAGTATGAGATACAAAGGTGCCTTCTGGTTTACTCTTATTTTCATGGGGTTTTTTCTCTCTGGCCACATTTGTGGTGTGGGTGGGGAAAAAAAAAGGACAAAAATGCTTCAGGCAAAACCTTCATTCTGCTTCACATTTCCTAAAGTTCAACACTTTATTATTTGAAGAGTTTTATTGCTTGAAGTCTGCACATTGTGTATGAAAAAAAAAGGAAATTCAGTTGAAAAAAGCACTATCTTGTGGAAAATCTGTTCTTGAAATCTGCAGAGTGAAACAAGCTTCCCTTTCACAGCTGATGTCTTCCCAGCAAGTGAGAAGGATACTATTCTGGATCCATGATTTGTGATCCTGTCTCTGCCCAGTCATTTGAAGCATCAAGGACGATGGCACAATCTCTTGGACAATGGCGCGATCCCTCGGACAGTGGCAGAGAGACACCACTGTGAGTTACCTGGCTGAAAAGAGGCTGTATACAATGGCATTTCTCCAGAATATTCTTCCCACCACTAGGAATGAGCCTGAGGTTGGTCACAATGAAGTAACTAAAACCCAGCAGGTTACTTATTTAAATGCCAAGTTGATGCCTTAGGTTTTAACTTTTATATTTTTCAAATCCTGTACTGCCTAGTGTGTAACTCTGAAGTTTCTTGTGGCCTGTTAATTACTGTTCTCTCATGCTGGTTAGACAAAACAACCTCTCTAGGTTTCCACCTCAAGGACACCCAAAATGTATAAACTAGCATCTTAGAAGAGGGGGTGAGCTTGGGGAAATTACATCATTAACTGAAACTTTAATTGGAGAATTAACCCTGATATGCAAATGAACCAAACTTACAAAAGTGTGAAGAACTTATGACTTGGGGTCCATCTTGGGTGTCGCCTTTGGCCTGCCCAGAGTGTATCTTTGAAGGCCCTTCAAATAAATACCTACCTTTATTCCCTTATTCCTGTCTAATCTCTGTTTTTTAGGTGGCCACCTCAGGCATCAAAGTAGCCAGTGACAGATGCTGTCCTCCTAAAGGCTTTTTATGTGGCATAAGAAAATATCTGCTAAATACAGACCATAAGCTATTCAGAAAGGCTACTATGTTTTCTACTGTTTTTTTCACAGGCTCTGAGCAAATATTCAGGATTCAAAATCAATTTCTCATGAGCTATCCCATGGGACAACTCATGCACGGAGTCGTCAGAAGTTAATTCTCACAAGCCACGTGATGGAAATTATTTTTTCAATAGCAAGTATAATACAAGAGATAGACAATCAGATTCTGAAGAACGTTTCATTAAATAGAGAAGAGGAAATTAAGGTTGAGATAGGAGGAAACAGAAAATACTATTGAACCTGACACTATTAGCAAGACAGATTTAACAGGAAGGCAAACAAACCCAAAACATCAGAGCAGGGAAGTGATAGAAGGCTCTGAAAGTAAACATGGGATACTTACATTGTGGACCTTACCTACATTTTTGATCCTACTTACTTTCATTATATTATACCAATATTTTATTCCATATATTTTATTTTAGTGGTATTGGCTTTGGTCCCTTCTCTGTGGTTTGTGTGGGCTCTTGGTTCCATAGAAGGTGCAACAGTTCCGCAAACAGTGATGCTATCACAAAATATTGTAACATTTCACTCAGCATTTCTGATGCCAGCATTTTTTAAAAGATGTTCTAAATTTTGAAATGAGAAATGTTAATAACAATATGAGCCAGTGAAAAAACGAACACAGGAATTAGCTGAGCTTTAAAAGAAACATTTTATTTGATAAAAAATAAAAGTAATAAATTACTTCAAGGCAATTTTTGGTTTGTATTTGTACATACACAGTATATCCATAAAATAGCTGCTATGTAATCCAGGAATTCCATTTTAGGAAAAAGGATTACATACAAAGTAGTTTTAAATGAAACCAGCACAGTCCTTTACATCTGCCAGTACTGAATTGATGGAATTCCTTTCCCATGCTCCCCACCCCCCAAAATTACCCACGGAAACCTATTCTGGGTCTTGTGTGTTTGCAGTATCCCTCATGCTTCTTTTGCATCATCTAGATTAGTGTCTCTCAGCTTTTTTTAATCAAAGAGCACCTGATTATTATGTTTCCTGCCATGTTGGTGCACCAGCTTTCATTTCAAACTGGTAAAATGTTCAACTTATGAATATTCACTTGCGATTTCATCTTCTGATTTTACTTGTTTCCCTTGCTGGATGTGAGGATATCTGCAAATGCTTTTTAGTTTTGTCTCTGTTTTTTTAGTAATTCAAATTCCCATCCATATCCTCTTTTGAAATCTTATGGATCATTACAGATCCACACACTGTGCTTTAAAGAAGAATGATCTAATCTCTGAAATCAGAATAATATTTTCAAACCAGCATATGTAACATTTGAAAGAAACGTATCAGACATGATGTCTAAATGTGCTGTTGCCATGGGTCAAAATTAGAGATGACCCAAACAAAACAACAAAACTATATAGTCAACAGCTACCCACAATATATCACATAGGATTGCACTGAGAGTTTAATACCAAAATCTAACAAAACATGTGTGCCTGGTATGCTTTATCCTGGGACAGCCTAGTTTAAAAATCTGAGCATGTTTTTAATGCCTCATTGGAATAGTTCAGAGTAATATTCAAGAGCTTGGGAAGCTGTAGACTGAATTTTGGGTACGTTGATTGCTAAATGAGGTAAGGACAGACATACAATAGACATGTAGGAGTCCAGTGTTTACATGATAATTAATTAGTTACATTCATTTCTCAAACACAATAAAATATTGTCACTGGTGCTCAGTCTTTCAAACATTTCTACTTCAACTGGCATAAATTCTGTGTGTTCTGGAGAGAAAAGAAGCAATTTTTCTCCCAGCTGTACTTACACATGGAAGCAACACTATCAAAATAAGCATGTATCATGGCCCTTGTATCAGAAATTATTAGTTTCCCCTCCTACTATCTTTTGCACTTAACCATTGAATTTTATGTATTTTAACACATATGGTAAAAGAAAGATGCATAGCCTTCACAGAAGCTTCTTCTGAAAAAATGTCAAGTAATTCTTAGCAAACCAGATTCTCCACCAGAAATACACAGAGAGATTTTGAAAATATCTGCAGAGGTATACATGGCAAAAAGAAAAAAAAAAGGAATTATTTGTGTCTTTCGGAAGAAGGGACAGGCAACTCAGGACAACTACAAGGATATTGTGAAGCTTTGCAGGGAGAAAATTAGAAGGGCCAAAGCCCATCTGGAACTTAACCTAGACACTGCCATAAAAGACAATAAAAAAGCTTTCTATAAACACATCAGCAACAGGAATGTTGAGAAGAATCTCCATCCTTTCTTGGATATGGGGGGAAACATGGCCACAAAGAATGAAGAAAACACTGAGGTACTTAATGCCTTCTTTGCCTCAGTCTTTACTAGTAAGACCAGTTGCTCTCTGGGTACCAGCCCCCTGAGTTGGAAGACAGGGATGAGGGGCAGAATGAAAACCCCCACAATCCAAGGGGAGATGGTGAGATACCTGATACACACACATGTCTATGGGGCTGGATTGGATCTACCCAAGGGTACCGAGGGAGCTGGCAGAAGTGCTCACCGAGCCCCTTTCATTTACCAGCAGTCCTGGTTAACTGGGAAGATCCCAGGTGACTGGAAGTTGGCAAACGTGAAGTCAATCTACAAGGACCAGAGGAGGATACAGGAAACTACAGGCCTGTCCACTCTGACCTTGGTGCCAGGGACACCATTTCCCACAGCATTCTACTGGAGAAACCGGATGCTCATGGCTTGGATGGGTGCACTGTTCGCTGGGTAAAAAACTGGCTGGATGGACTGGCGGTGAATGGAATTAATTCCCATTGGCAGTCAGCACAGTGGTGCTCCCCAGGGTTCAGTGTTGGGGCAAGTCCTGCTTAATATCTTAATTGATGATCTGCATGAGGGGATCACACGGACCCTCAGTCAGTTTGTAGATGACACCAAGTTAGGTGGGAGAGCTGATCTGCTGGAGGGTAGGAAGGCTCTGCAGAGGGATCTGGAGAGGCTGTATCAGGAACACTGTGGCCAGCAGGACCAGGGCAATGATTGTCTCCCTGTGCTTGGTGAGGTGAGGCCACACTTTGAACATTGTGTTCACTTCTGGGCCCCTCACTACAAGAAAGACATTGAGGTGCTGGAGCATGTCCAGAGAAGGGCAACGGAGCTGGTGAAGGGTCTGGAGCACAAGTTTTATGACTTAATTAGTCAACATCACAAAAGCAAAAATCAGAACTACTAGCTTTGCTTAACAGCAAAGGAGCCCAGTTCTGAGCTCTCCAAGAGCAAATGTTTTCTTCCATCCTGTTTCCAAGTACAGAAAAGCATTCTCAGAACATGCAACATTTTTGGCATCATGTCAAAATGTGAAAATTGTAGACCTAACTGTAACTCTTAAGAGTTGAAAATTATGGAAGATTTCAGACCCTATATAAAGGTACCCAGACATCTATCTGTAAGCACCTCTCTGAGATAAGGAATGAAATGGCAAGACAGTCTTTTGAGCATTGCAGTCTCCTCTCTTGTCACTGGGGTGCTAATGGAATACGTACTTATGTAAGTGAAGACAAAATTGGAGGAACATGTTTCAACTACCCATGAACTACTGCAGCTTTATGTTGCTCTAACTCTCCTGACTTAAACAAAAACAAACTAAAAAACCCCTAAGTACTGTACTGTGCAGTACAACATTGATATGGGGAATAAATTATACTAAGTACCACAGTAACCTTACTGATCTCTCTGCATTACACAGTTGCAAAGCTACTTGTTGGTTGTACAGCTTACCCCACATAATGCTACAAAGGAAAAAACATGTGTGTTTATCATACAGCTTAGTAGAGTCAATTTAAATTTCATTTTTACATTGTCCTGCAACAGACTTTGGTTTTTTTTGTTTTTTTTATGATGTCTTATAAAGCACAACATTTTCTAATACATTTCAGAAAGCTGAAAAATGATCAAACAGTTGTCTTTGAATAGTAATTTTTCACCTATGAGCAAACATCTAGTATCTGATAAGCTTTTTGTTTCTCTCAAGGTTTGTCACAAATACTACTATACTCATCTATTAGACAGCTGGCAACTTACTTTGTCTTGATTTATAACCTTTCTTCACATCTAGTTCGTGTTTGTTAGCATGAATAAAGAGTGCAGTGTAAGGTCATTAGTAAGAGAACAACCAACAACTTTGCAATCTGAGAGGCAGCAAAAGCTGCTTATTATGAGGCTGAAGAAATGAAGCAATTCATTCACTGTGTATCATGAGCCTATGAGGGGTAGTTTATTTATGACACAAATTGAATGAGCACTGTATGAAGAGCCTGCATGTCCCAGCTGCACCGCCCTCTGCTCCCGACAGTGCTCCTGAGGGCCACGCTCAGCACTGCCTAACTCTCACCAGCTTTCACAGAGCTGCCCTCAGAGATGTGTGACAGAGCTAAAGGAGTTTTATTTAATGTGGGAATGACACGGTATTTCTTATGGCTTTCACAACTCCCAAGCCATGCGGCCAAATGACCGTCAAGCATGGCAACAGCTATTATTTCACAGCATTACAAAACTGGGAGTGCACTGGGTGTGTGCAGGGTGGAAAACCTGTAACGTGCAAAGCACATTTAGGACACATTGAATGAAATGCATCTCCTTGGAAAGGCAGAAACATCAAAACAAGCTTTGGGAAAAAGAAGTTCAAAAATACAAGCTCCAACTTTTCCGTCCAGAAATCTGCACATCCTTTTTCTTTGCTGATACCAAGGGGGTTTTTGCCCCCTATATTTTCCTTTTTATTTTATAGACAACTGGGTTCCTACGGAGACATGAGGCAAATCAGACTGTACTGGTGAGTATTTTCCCACTAACACAGGTTATGGAGGGAACAAATGAACACTTGGTCCTTGCAGCACCTGTGGAGCTCCCCAAAGTGCTTCCCAACCTTCAAAGCTGTAGCTGCAGGAAGGGCATCAGGCTGCTCTTCCCATGGTGTCAAGCAGAGCCTTATCCTCCCCAAGCAGCACTGGGTCTTGTAACATTTCTAAAATAGTGATGTCAGTACATTAAGTGTCTGATCTGACTTCCCCTGAGGTCCGTGGAATTCATTTCAATTAACCTCGGATCAAGCCTTAATGCAGACCATTCCTATGTGGGAACTCTGAGAAGAGATCTGAAAATGAAAAAAAAAGCTAGTTCTACCAAGATTTTTTTTGCACTATCAAGTCTATGAGCAGGCTCTTCACTGAAGGCTCTTAATCTTCTGTGCAGATAAAAAACACCAGTATATATCTACAAACATAGATGACTTGGTAAATTAAAACACCTCCTTGTCAGGACTCTTTAATTAGCAATCTACTTTGAAAAATATAGTAAAATATTTCCAAATTGCATCAGTATAGATTTCCCAAAGTTTATTATAACATGGAAAGCCCTGTCACTTCAAAACTTGCCCCAAGACCCTTGTTCTCGCTCTCTCATTTCCTTCCCAAATATAGTTCTGCCTACAAGTGTACCTCAGAGATCATTAGATTATGAAGGAAAACTAAAGGTCTTCCTAAAACTACCCCTTTCATTTTTAGCACCACCCACACTTCAATTCAGTTACTACCCTGGACAAATGTCTGACTGACTAAAAATTATTAAGTGTTTTAAAAAGTACAGTATGGCATTGCTGTTGGCTGCGTAGCTGTGGAAGTACATTGTGCCTATGTTGGAAACATGCCTTGAGTACTAAGACACTCCTTGTCTGGGGTCTGAACATGGTACCTCTGTTGGAACAGAATATTTAAGCATAAATGTTCGTTTGGGAAAAATACTAACTATGGCATTTCATCAAGGAGTGAACAAAGTTACCAGTGTTCACCAAGAAATTTATAAAATCTTTTGTGATCACAGGTAATGTAGAGATCTAAACTTTCAGCAGAGGATTGAGATGCAAGACTTTGTCGGTCTCATAAACAATTAGCATCCCCACAATGAAACACTTACTGCTATGATGTGTGAGCCCTAATAAAGTAGCCTGAGAAAGAGCTTGAATAAAAAGCTGACACTGCTTAGTTGAAATCACTGACAGTAACCATGGTGACTTAATAGGAACCAGAGCAGATTTCCGTATAAAATCTTTTCCCAGGGCCACAGGTAGATAAGACAAATGAACTTCATTTAACTGGTGCATGAAATGCCTTTTTGGTATTTCTTTCTAAAGAATGATGCCAAGACCTTCATGGTGGACTCCTCCATAGAACACTGTAGGACCTTTCCGATCTAAGACTGAACTTGTCTCCTAAAACACTCTCCTGAAACATGAAGATCTGTATAAGAATTCTAAGCTTTCAGCAGTGAAATTTCAAAAAATTCTGAATTTGGAACAAAACTGTCACAGAATATCTTGCAGCTAAATGGTTCTGGAGTCCTTCTTTGACACAAACTTCACACCCAGGACGGGGTAAGCCAGTTGGATGTTCTGGCCGCACACTGCAGATGAGAAGTGGATGCCATGCTGCTGCCCAAACACATCACCACACCTGTTTTTATAAACACTAACCTGTAGTCACCTATTTTCAAGAAGTTTTTTTATGATACAGAGGCTCAGATAAACCAATGTGTCCCTTAGACTGCAGTTAGGTGCCTCAATCCCTTCACTGAAGTTTAACATTTTCTACTACCACCCTTCACTGATACTTTCTTTGCCTTAGGAAAGGTGCCTTGTTTGATGTGGTGATTTTTAAAAATCTCACTTTTAGCTGCCTAATTCCTTGCGGGCTTGTAATAGTCATCGTGACATAAGGCCTTTAAAGCCATAGTTGCAAACAGATCTGGCAACATTTAAAACAGACTGCTGCATGTGAAACTCATAAACTTACCTGAGAAATGGAAGTCCACAGAAATTTTTTTTAAACACCGAATAGAAAAATGTAATAAAAAAGCTTTTTTAAAGAAGACATTACAGAATACTGGCACGCTGTACAAATGTAATTAACCCACTGAAATTTAAACTAATTGTAGGTTATGTTCAAGGCACCTTTTTTATAAATAGTTTTTTAATGTTCATTCTACATTCACACTAGTTTAACCATGTAAACAAGTCTGTGAAAACTCAGATTAAGGTCACTTTCAAATCTATATGCCAAATACTTCAGAAAAATATCATATTACATGGAAAATTCAATAAAGTAAGATAGATCCATCTGCTGCCCAAACAGTTCAATAGATGCTATGGGGTAAACTATTAACAAGATGAAACATAAGAGGTTTTCAAAAATTAAGGATAAGTAACAAGCAATGCACTAACATTTGTGTTTATCATTTGAAAGTGTACATAAATGCTGAAAAAATACAATTCACTATTCCTAGTGCTATCCTATTTTTGAAGGGCAAATCTTTGGAAACAGTATTATCTGAAGTTTAAAAACATCCCCGATCTTTTTTTACCCCATGCGTATTAATCTTACAATATGCTAGAATGCATTTTCTTCACAAGGAAAATGTATAAAATTAATCTTACAATATCAACACTATAAACAACTTCCTTGAGACATCTTCTGGACACAGAATTTCTGTAAAGATTTAAGTATAACAATTCTAGAATAATTTTTTTAAAAATATGTACATTCATTCCAATGTCCTAGACTGAAGAAGAAATCCAAGTAAGCTCTACAAAAGTTAGCCACGGGTCTTTGTCCAGTTAAGATCATGTCCAGCTTTGCCAGTCTTGCTGTATTTCAATATAATCAACAGAATTTTTACTTGTTTTTGTGTAGTAAGTTCCCAAACTTTTGCATAAATCCTCTCAGCTTATTTTCATTAGGATGCAATGGGTGGTAAGCAGCTGAGTTGTAGCTGACCATGTGATTACTCCTGCCATAATTATTCCCTAAGGTCTTGCTTTTGATATCTGATAGATGTGAACTGCTGTTGGCTGCATTTCCTGCAGGTTGGCTGGCATTTTCCATCTTACAGAATGGCTCAAAGCGACTATAAACACGTCTTTCACTCAAACGAGATCTCAGCTCCTCTTGGTGTTTTGACCCTGCCAGCTGTGGTGTCATTGAACTTGCTCTTTGAAGAGCAGAAACAGGAGCACTTTCAGAAGTAGTATTCGTGGATATTTCCTTTGCATCTTGATACTGAATCTGTTCTGTATTAAATCTTGGGGTAGATGCATCTCCTGCAGTTTCTATGAACTTACTTTCAAGGGGGCACAAGAGAGGACACTTTCTATTGCTCTCATCAGACGGAGGTTTTGGAGATTTTGGTGACTTTGGAGACTTTGGAGATTTTGTTGGACTCCCGGTGACATCTTCTTTACTTCTGTTCAAACTACCTTGAGAATTTGATGATGAACTTCTTTTTCTCCTTGGGGAAGAATCTGTCTTATTTTCAGAAATCTTTGGTTTTTGATTCTCATCTTCAGAAACCAACGTGTCAGAACTACTACACATTCTGTAAAAGGAAGGACCTTTGTTTTTTGACAAGTTTTCCTTCTTGTCTGGTGTGAGATTAAGAAGTGACCGCAGTTTCTGGGATCCTTTCTTCAGAAAACTTGGGGAATTCTTACTTTCTTTCTTCGTCGTGCAATCCTTACTAGATTCCTCCCTGCTGGCTTCAGTGAGAGCTGCCATGGAGATTGCCTTGCTAGCAGTCGGGCTCTTTAGCTCTCTTTTCAGGTCCTTTTCCTCCTGTGGCAAGTGGTTGGTCACGCTATGCAAACTTTTAGCACTCTTCAGCATTTCTTCTGGAAGTTTTGGACTAACTGGCTGCTTGAGTCTATGCCTAGTCAATGTACTGTAAACGTAATTGGATGCATGTTTGTTGGTACCAGGATCCAATATGGACTTTGAATTAAACATGGGAAAACTTCTCCTTTTGAGAATATTTTCATTTTGAAGGTTCTTTAAATTTTCTGCATGTTTGTCTGTGCACAGTGTTGTGTACAAATACAGCGATGAGTCACCAGCTGCATTTGAATTTACACTAGGTTTTGTGTTGTCTGCAATCTGAATTCTGTGGGGTTTTGGTGCACCTGATTTAAGAGGAAAGTTTGTGCTAAGCTCCTCTAAAATATTATCTGTTCCATTTTCCACACTCGGAGCATGGTTAGATGTCCCTTTGGGTGTTGCACTTCCTTCTGACCCAATTATAGTTGAATTTGAAGAACTTGCACAGCTGCTTACTTCCTGCTGTTCAGGTAAAGTTGGCTGAAACACCAATGATGATCGCAAGCGAGAATGAGAGTACAGTGCATGAGCTTTAATATTTTCAGCTGTGTCATAGCTATCATACCTGTCACCCAAGGCTGACCCATTTGACTCTACTGGATAATCTGACTGATCATTCAAATATGACTTTATTCGCCAGTTACGTAGGAATGATTTTGTTGTGTGCTCAAGGGTTGGCATCCTCTGCTGCAGGTGGCGGATATGATTATCTGTCCCATTAAAAGACCTCCGGACAATTGAATTTCTGTCCGCAAGATTCACCTTTGGTCGTGAGAACTGATCAGCAAAACTTTGCTGGGGCATATTGTAGTTATTTGCATATCCTCCTCGTAATGACGACACAATACTAAGGCTATCAGATGGCATTTTCCAAGCTGGTAGATTGTTGGCTCTGTTAATAGCTCTGTTGAGCAACAGGTAAGGTGTCCTTTCTGGCTTCTCCCCAGCATAACTGTGTCTCTTCCAGTGCTCATTTTTTTCACTAGGTTGATACTGCTGGATTGGATTTTGAACATTAAAACCTGGATTAAATGGTTGCTTATTATAGGCTTGATTTCTCAAGCCATATTTATCTATTTCATTTACTGCATATCTTCCACGAGTTTTCCAAACAGGATCTATCTTGAGAACCTTGTCTTGCCTACCAAAAAGGTTTCTTTGACTAGAAACTGAAGCCAAGGAAGACACTGAGTGTTGGTATGTATCATTATCCCAGAGTGTCTTGCGACTGTTTACTCGCACTAATTCTGGGGCAAATGAGCTAGGAACAGAAGAACGGGCATACAGTGTCCTGAACTCTTCATCAAAGGATTCAACAAGCTGTCCTGTGATAACTTGAACCATACTGAGGTTGGTTTTTTCAAATGACCACATAAAGCTGAAAGAAGAACAAATGACCATTAGATACAGTTCTTTTGAGCTAAAGTATCACACTAGTCCTCCTTGATGAGAAAGCTTTCACACAAACCCTGGGTTTGTAAAAATACCTTCTAAATAAATAAGTTGTGGGCATGGTTCATGTAATTTGGATTCAGAAAGTCTAATCTAGTACCAGCTAAACTCAGCTGGAGATTTTTCACTGATTTCAGTGGGAGCAGGAATGAGTCTATAACTACCCTTATTATTGCCCTTATAAAAAGTATTCTAAAAAAGTATTCATAAATGTGAGCCTAATGGAACAAAAGCACTTCCATTAATACTATGGCAGGACTTACTATACCCACTGTATTTAGTCTTCAGTCAGAGAATGTTACTGTGTGATTATGTTGTGAAAAAAAATACATTCGAAATAACATGCAGGACTGCTTCAGCAATTTTGAATGTACTTCATTCTAAACACTTTCAAAAAGATGCAGCTCAGAATTTTTTAAAAGTTTACATTTTCTAATATGCACACTGGATTGGATATGAATGATAATGCTTTGATGAAGAAAATTTTTTCTGCTGTAAAAGACTGAAATTATTTTACAGCTACAAAATGAGATAAAATAAATTAACAAGTACATTAAGGATACTGCAACAAGACTAACATCATGGTGTGTAAAGCATACAATTTGTAGATTACAACAAAGAAAAAATCTATTTTGAAATCCTGTTTTCATGAAAAACCGAAAAAAATTAATGAATTTATTCATTTGCATTTTTCTTCTAGATGTTAGAAAATAGGTTTGTTTTGTTCACAAAAATAGCTTGCTGATTAAGTTCTTTTTGCTGTTTTTGTATTTTTCAGGAAGTTATAGTGTACCAAGATTAAATCAAATCCTGCTGTGTAAATTTTTTCCTATTAATTCTCACAATTAAGAATAACATAAAATATTTGAAAAAAAACCCTGAATTAATTAACTTTAAATTGAGTTCAGTGACAGAGTTCAGAAAGACTTATTTTTCCTGTTACAAATCACTAGATTCTTTTACAAAGAAAGCCTAATTTCTACAGAAATTGATGATTCCAGCCCCTGTGGTGCAAGGTATTCAAGCAGTGTTGTTTTTCAAAATGGAATGAGAAAACCTATCACATTCTCACAGACCATAACACTGTGTGTAGATGTCAAAGCATGCAGGCTGTCCCTGCAGCCTCTTACCCTGATTCATTTATGAACTTGTCACTTACCTCACTACCATTTATACATGTCAGTCTGAATTTGGGGCTGGCTGAGTCTTGCAGGAAATAAAAGGTCAGATTTTCAAAAGCTTACAGGGGTGGTAATCTAGAAAGGCAGTGGCTGTGGATCTGCCACCCAGGCACTATGCTGGCAGACACTAACTCAGTAGGACAACGGAGAAAAGTGTAGCATGAAAAGAAGGAAAATATTTAATAATGTGTGAGTTAAGACTGTCTCTGCTTTAACTTAGGTTTTTTCCAGCTCTGCAAGGCTGTAACTTCTTCCAGCCCATGTTTTGCACACGTACACTGGAAATATAAAGAAAAGCAGAATAAAGAAACTCAGCCAAACATAGAGAGAGACTTAACTTGGGCAATTTTGAATTTGACCATCATATACTAGAGAACCACAGAATCAGTCTCTAATGTTAGCTTTAGAAGATTATTACATGGAGGAGCTATCCAAGATAGCTTATGAAATAATTTTGACAGCCTTTTGTGGAGTGATTGTTAAACAAGAATAATTCAGACAATATAAGACAAATCAGGATTTTTTTTACTTTTTAGCAACTTTCCAGCTGTACGAAAACCTACATCCTTTATTTCTTCTTGGTGAAAAACGAACAGAGGATCTCTTAGGCTAGTTAGCAATAAGTATCTATGAAAACCTGTTAAATAACAGAAAACATAATCAAATTTACCCATGTGCTTCCCTAGAACATTTTTCACAAATAGAAAGCCCCCGAATTTGCTATAGCAAATACCTGAGATGACAGGTTTGCTACAGACACTTCAGTGATTGATCTTACCTGTAAGAACCATATATGACTTTCTTACAGTCAACAAGAATAAATTTTTGTTCCATTTTTCCATGGAATTTTGCTCCTGTTTTAGAATAGTAATCTTGTCCTTTCACTGTCCGCACCCTCATATTCTGAAAAAGACAATCAAAATACTTTACTTGGTCTCCTATAGTCCATGTTTAGCATCCAGGGGGCTAAAGTTCAGAGGAACAGTAGGAGAAAAGTTACACTATTGCATATTAATAAATTCTGCAGTGAATGAAATGCTTATCAAACTTGTCACCTAGGGACCCAAAATGGCCAGTTACTGTTTTGTCTTCAAGACTGATGAGATTCCCTAGGCCACAGAAAATGGAACTCCACTTTCCCACAGCCACCACTTCAGAAATGAGGTTCTGGCACAAGATGTCTTCAACAAGGGAAAAAGGTTTTTTACTGTAAAAAAAAAATTCTTTCCATCATCTGATGCACATGTTTATAAGATTTCCAAGTATCTCAGTTAATCATAGAGAACACTTACAGGAGCCAGGATCACTTTTATTTTAATTGAACTCTTGTGTCTACAAATACATATACCCTACTCTGAGATGATCCACTGAATACCACTTGGTGCCAGAATCCCTGGCAGTTTTACCACCAGTAAGATTTTTCTATCAGCTTTGCACCATGAGATCAATCACATTTTTAAATTCAGAGACACTAACACCATGTGCATAGGTAGCACGAACTCAATGCTGCAGTTAATTTTGAATTCTATTAAGCTTCATGTTTTATTCATGCAAACTCAGTAAATGGCACTTGGGAAATTTTCCAAGCTGGATTTCAAAAATGTGATCAATTTTTATCCCAGACTACTGATAAAACTGATTCAGCTAAGTCAGCATCTTGTATTTCTTCTTTCTCTACTGTCATTTGTTTTTTTATGGTCATAGAAATAAAAAATTTGAAAGAAGTTGTTACACTTTATGGACTGTACTAGTAACAATTTTCAGAAAGTTCTTTTGGGGATGTAGAAAAAAAAGCACATTTAACCGAAATTGTTACACAAAAGGTGCTTACTTATAGAAAAACTAAAATTTATACTCAAAGTAAACCAATCTACAAGCATCTACCTCATTTAACTGTGAGACACAAAATGGTTCACAAGACATAAAAGTAGCTTGGAATATAGGTGTGAATGATCACAATATTTACTGTAGTTTCTAGCCTTGGAACAGTTTTCCTAGCAACCCTAAGTTTGCCAGTGGGAGTGAAATCAATAATTTAGCATTGGCAGTAAACAACAAGAATCTCTATGATTATTACATACGCTGTACATACGGAAATGGTGGAATGTAAGACCTGTGAAGAGACAAGAATTTTTTGCTTCACAGGACTGCTACAATGGCAGGCTGCAGATCACAGCAGATGTGCTCTGTAAAGGTCAGCTATAGGTGGAAGGGCTGTTCATGAAGCAAATGGAAAAGATTGTGTACATGGTAAATTCAGCAAAATCAGAAGGATTAAATTAATAGGAAAGGATGGGATAGGATAGGATAGGATAGGATAGGATAGGATAGGATAGGATAGGATAGGATAGGATAGGATAGGATAGGATAGGATAGGACTATTTCAGATGGAAAGGATGTACAGTGATCATCTAGTCCAACTACCTGACAAATTCAGGACTGACCAGAAGTTAAAGCAAATTATTAAGAGCATTGTCCAAACGCCTCTCAAGCACTGACAGGCTTGGGGCATCGACCACTTCCCTAGGAAGCCTGTTCCAGTGTTTAACAACTCCCTCAGTAAAAAAATGCTTCCTGATGTCCAGTCTAAACCTCCTGTGGTGGGGCTTTGAACCATTCCCATGCACCCTGTCACTGGGGATAACAGGGGGAAGAGACCAGCACCTCCTCCTTCACTTCCCATCCTCAGGAAGCTGTAGAGATGTTTAAACTTACAAATTCATTTAAAATTCCAGTCTATAAAGTATGACTGAGTTTGCAATACAGTGACATAAGCCTTTATTATCTATGGAAGCACTTCTACATTTACCTAAAACATATGAAGTTCTAATAGATAGAGTTTTGAGGATATAGTAGGAGTTTTAAGGATAAGATCTACTACAAGCCAATGAACTTTATCTTTCCAAGCAGAAAATTCAAAAAATTAGGAGAAGATATCCATTAAATGAAATCACATTTCCAAATAACATGTGCTTTCTAAATCAGTGTATATTTCAATGTTGATATCTTGAAACTTCTATCAAATGAGTTACGCTTAAAAGCGGCTGAGTTGGCAAATTATGGTGTGACTCAAGCTATCCAAGTTCTTTCAATTTCATTCACTGCTAGGTGAGCTTTTACTTAGCATTTTTGTCAAGCTGTGTTTGAACACTAATTCAACTCAGCTAAAATGTACACAGACAGCATTTAAGAATTACTTTTGTTTGTGAGCTATATGTCTAGCAAATGTGCTAAAAACATAAAACGTAAAGTTCATCTCTTAATTAGTTAAAAGAAGTATTATCTAGAAGTGCTGTAAAATTTTAAAAGGCAAAAATTTTAAAGTGAAAACACAGGTGGATGCTTAGGTCTATTTTCAGAAACTGCTACAAAAGAATCAATAACAACCCAATTTGCATTACTGAATGCCAGGTTAACATAAATTTGCATCTCTAACTGCTAATCACTTTTGCCAACCTAACGTTGTCTTTAAATTTTCTGCATTCCAATTAGAAGTTTTCTTATTGATGAAAGTCAATTTTCGTGCTTTTCCAAAGTGATTTTGTTGAACTTTGAACAAGCCCACTGAAGAAAGTAATTTTTTCACCAGCAGCTATTCAAGTTTTAACTAACTATATTAAAAGCTTTTATCTGAAAGATAAACACTATGGAAATAGTAATTACTGAAGAAAAGAAAACACTGAAATTTACCCATTCTAAAGATAACCATAATAGCAACTCCTTATTTTAAATAAAATCTTGTGAATTAGTAATAAAATTTGCATTTACTTTGATGACTGTTTTACCCAGTTCTATATACCACATAATTATATGTGTATTTCAGACTTATATTTAATTATATTTAATCATATTTATGTCATTGTAATTTGAAAAAGGTAACTTGAGAGCAGCTTATACATTTTCAAGTAACCATAACAGTTGCCCTAAAGACATGCCAGTTGAACACATCAAATCTTACTGAGATAAGGTCTGATTGGTATTGGACAGGATATCACTTGGGAATCAATGCTGCAGGCACAACCAAGCTTAATGGCTTGTAAATTACCATACTATACACAAAAAAAAAAAAAANTTTACATTAAATTCCTGGGTGGGGGGGGGGGACGGGGGTGGTTAAAAAGGTCTAGTCACTGGAGTCACTCTGTTCTCCTTTTTGTTGTCCTTCTCTTCAGTATTTTTCCTCCTGTAGCTTTTCCATCCCTATTCCCTGATCCTGAACTCTTTTGCTCCCTTGCTAAGTCATCCATTACCAGATCGGAACATGCCAAGTACCAGACATCATGCCCACCTTTCTCACACAACACTTCCTTTTCCTGCACAGTTCATCCAGCGTTCTTCACCAGCTTCAAACCCTCTAATTAAGGTGACAGGAATGCACACTTTTAATAATCACCCAAAATACAAACCATATCTGAGTATATATAGCAACAATGCATTCCACTTGGCATTAGAAGCAGTAAACATATACATACTGAATTACAAGCCCCATCTGCTATGAAATGCTGGGCTTCACCCTCCTGCTGGGATTCATCCTCAGGCTATAGGACTCTCCTCCTAACAACAGTGTGCCACTCATCACTGCATCATTGTGGGTAAAACAATCATTCATTTACGGATTGAGGGTTTTGAAGCCAAAGAGAGGCTCTTCTCTCTTGTCCAAGAGGAGTTTACAGGAGACTCAGGAACATTTAAAACATCCAGTGGCTGCAGTTTAAGAATAGCCATCAGTGCTATCCAGTTAAATGACACCCAATGATGAACAGGAAACAAGCTCTAACCTCTTTTCATGTACATTTTCTGTATATTTGCATTCCAGAGAGTGCCACATAACCATGACTTAAAATTTTGAAGTATTATTCACGACTACACATTCATTTTCATTACTAAAATCTCTCCAATATGATAGGTAAGTACAGTGAGTATACCGGTCTCAAACTTTTCATTTCAGCACTTTTTAATTGTAGGCACAGCTTTTATCAGTGTTCCATTACTCTCCCTGTACTTGCTTTCAAGAATATGCACAAACAAGAAAATGGATGTCTACCTAATATTTAGCCTAACAGTTTTAAAGGAAAAATAGTCACATTTCTCATATTGTTCCTCATTACTAAGATTGTTTATTATCCTGGGCCTCTCTTCTCTAATAAGATAAAATAGGTCACAGAATCATAGAATACCAGATTGGACCTTGAGGATCATCTGATCCAACCTTCCTTGGCAAAAGCACAGTCTGGTCAAGATGGCCCAGCACCTATCCATTTGAGCCTTAAAAGTGTCCAATGTCGAGGAATCCAGCCCTACCCTGGGGAAATTATTTCTCACTATGACAAAATTTCCTCTTGGAATCTCTCCAGGAGTAACTTGTTCCCAAGACCCTTCGTTCTTTCTATGGGACTCCTTGTAAAAAATCAGTCTCCATCCTCTTTGTAGCCTTCCTTTCCGTACTAGAACACAGTGATAAGGTCTCTCTTTCTCTTCTCAAAGCTGAAAAAACTCAATTCTCTCAGCCTTTCCTCATATGGCAGCTTCCCAGTCCTTGGATCATCTTTGTGGCCCTTCTCTGGACCTTCTCTAGCCTGTCCACATCTCTTTTAAGCAGTGGGGACAAAACCTGAACACACTATTCCAGGTGTGGCCTGACAAGTGCTGAGTAGAGTGACTTCCTTATCTCTGCTGGTGATGCCCTTGCTGACACAGCCCAGCAGCCTGTTGGCTTTCCTCACAGGAGCAGCACACTGCTCACTCACGTTGAGCTTGTTATCCACAGAGCCTTAGATCCCTTTGCACAGAGCTGCTCCCCAGCTGGCTATATCCCAGCCTGTGCTGCATTCCTGGATTATGCTTTCCCAGGTGCAAGACTTCACCCTTGTCCTTGCTGAACTTCACAAGGGTCTTGTTAGTGCACTCTTACAGCTAATCCAGATCCTCCTGCAGCGTGGCTCTCCCTTCCAAGGTGTCCACTTATTCACTCCGTCTGGTATCACCAGCAAACTTTGTCAGGATACACTTGATCCTCTCATCCAGATCACTTATGAGGATATTAAACGGCATTGGGCCCAGTATTGATCCCTGGATGATTCCATTTGTGACAGACTGTCAGTTTAAAAAGTAGCCATTGACCGTATATGTGCTGTACAAATGCTACGTGGTTTTCAAGGTTGCTTCTATTCCGACTTCGAATCTGATTCAATGACCCCTCAAGACTTGACTGGAGTCTGGTCCTTATCACAGAAGTTTGCTCATAGATACAACATCATGCTGTGCATGGCTATTCAATAACCAAATTTGCCTTAGATGTGGAAGTACTGGAAAACTTTTGATGATTTTGGTAACACTGGTAAGAAAAAACAGGCTGCAAGCAGGTCTCAAGAGCAGCTCCTACTATGCATTTAAACATGCATATCTGGGGGTAGACTTCACGGAAGGAAAGTAAAACCAATTCATTAGTGGTTTAATTTTCTTTCCTGCAATTCATTAAAAATACTGAGAGGATTATCAGGTAATAAACAGGTCCTGCCAAATTGCTTTCAATATCCTCTTGTAGCAAAATGATTCTTCATTATTAACAGAGGAGTAAAAAAGAAGTTTATTCAGAGCATAGAACCTCCACCATGTCTCACTTCATATCAAATAAAATACAAAGATCTGTGTCAGATCTTTGTCAGGAGCTTGGTTGACTTCTTGGGCATTAAATAACATTGCCTACAACATCAGTTTTTCATTTCTAATCCAAAATGCATTGAGCATTCTGGTGGCTCTGGGGATTGTTGTCTTGCTGCTGCATTCCGCAATGCAAATCTGTTTCACAGTTTGCTGAAGCACCTCTCAGTAGCAGAAAAAAAAGGTCAAAAAATTTACCTATTAGTTTCTGAAAAATCACCTGAAAAAAAAAAGTTTGAATCTGTAACAACTCCTTATCTTTCAATGCAAAGGAATTGCTGACCAAGCAAGTCCAACCAGTGACAAAGTTAGTCAAAAGAAGCTTAGGTAGAGGAAAAAAAAAGAAATACATTAATTACTGAGGATAAGTACAGTACAGTCAGAAAAATAATGAAACTGAAAAAAGAGAAAAGGGAAAGTATAGGAAAGGAATTATTTGAGTTCCACTGATGGATGTGATGTCAAGATGAATGTTAAGTAAAAAACAACCCACATGAAAGACTGCAGGAAAGACTAAACATAACCCTACTAACCCCCTGATTTCATAGTTTCCCATATAGAATTCACAAAATAACAACAGAATATATGGTCCATCCATTTTTTCAGTTATATGTTTCAATAAAGAGAGAAACGTGCCCTGATTTGGAGTCAGACTACAGATGAGAAAAACTGTCTGCACAGATATTTAATGAAGATTTATGAACAAAATCCTCTTTTTTTTTTCCATACAGAAGACTACTTATAAAATTCAGTAAATCTGAATTAAAAAATACAGTTTTGTTTATCATTGCATCTTGTTTTTTTACTGATTCAAAGGGACAGAAAAAGAGACAGGTGTTGAGTCTGAAAAGCTTTACAGAAAACTCATCACGAGTGCATGGACTAAGAAGCATCATCCATACTCCAACAAGACTGAACCAAATCCTTCCAGAAAATAACAAGACCAATGCTGCTGCTGCCACATCTTCAGGAAAAGAAATAGACCCATGCAACTTTGTTCTCTTCTTGCCTTCACTGAACAGAAGGGCAAGACCAGAAGCCAAGGGTACAAAAAGTTGAAGGTGTTTATTTTTCTTCTGAATCTTGAGTGATGGAAAAAAGGGAAAGGGAGAAAACATCTTCAAAATACTGGCTGTTCTTTCATAGTCACCTGCATTTCCCTTTCACATCTAAGAAGACACAGGAGTTAATGCAGGAGTAGTAAAGTGCTGTTCTCAGGGCAAGAGTCACTGGGAGTAGCCCTTGGATGAGAAGACCATTAATTTGAACAGCTTTATTACAAGCTAAACTGGAAACTCAGCACACAACAGGATTACTGCTTAGCTCTTTGGCATATATTTTTTATTTTCTGATAACACTCAAAGTATTCTAAGTTAACCCTGCAGAGTGAAGATGTATTTTATTTCTCCCACCAAAACCCAGAAATGTAAAAAACGCAATGTCACTGAAGAGGCCACATCCAAACCTCTCCAATCCACACTAATCCATGCAAAATCCACTCTAATCTATGTATATTAATTCTTTCAACCACGGTATAAACACCTACAGGTCTATAAAACTGCATTAAAAAGACAACCTTGAATCCAAAGAAGGTAAGCTTTCAAAACAGCTGTGGATACACAGTGCATGGAATTAATTTGAAAATGCATATGGCATTTTTAAAACATCACTTGGAAGGCATGGTCCTAATTGTTTTTATTTTGGAAGGACAAAACTCATTCTATATATAGACACAGACCATTTCTGGCAACCTCTATGGTATAATTAACCCCAGTAATCAGCAAATGGTGGTATCTCAAGTTCCAGAGTATGGAAGTATTGCCAAATACTGACTTCATGAAGGCAATCACCACCAGTGTTTATAGAACCACACCATGGTTTTGGTGTCTTTTTCCAGAAGTTCCCACAGCTCTGTATATTAGGCCACCATTCAGGGATCCCACACACACACTCATACACGAGAAACAAGCATGGAAAGTGGAGTGGGAATACTTCTAAGGACTTAAGTTACACTCCAGAGTAAAAATGGGTATAAAATAGAGTTTGCTCCAAACATCTACCAAAAAGTCCTCTTTATCCTCACAAATGCACCACATCTCTATCTGATTCTTGGACTCGGTTCTTAAAATAGGTGCTGCTAAGAAGAGCTTTTATAATACTTTTGTCTGGCATGGACATAGCTTAACTAGTCACAGAGGCAAGGAATTTCAAATGGAACTGTGAGCTAAGGCAGTGCTCAGAACTTTGCAAAGAGACTTCAAAAACATCCTTGGAACATCTTTAGTACTGTTGATAGTAGAGTAAATCTAGAAGTATTTATGAAGCATTTACATCAGTTCAGTGCAGCTCGTGGTTTATATTCTAATCCCTGATAAACATTTGGGCAGTGCAGGAAATCTTGTGAAGATGTAAACGGTAGTCATCTTGTTATCTCTCTTACACGATAAAATTACATATTTAATGTCTAAAAGCAATAGGATGAAGCACAGACATGATAATACGGATTTTCAGGAAAACACTAATAAAATAGAATCTTGGGCCTCTTAAAAGTATTTTAATGCATAACCTTAAAGAAGAAGACCATAAAATGAAGCACACAACTTATTAATTTATCTAAGTTTTATGACTTTATTTACAGGCAACTAAAAGAGAAAGGGAAAAAACCTCTTAGTTTTTCAAATATGCAGTATTCCTAAATACACAATAATGCAAAATCATTTTATAAATAATATATGAAAATTATGTCATTCTATCAAATACTCTTGTTTTGGCACTTGAAAAAGATGCTTTTAAAAAAATGTATCTGTAGAGAAAGTTCTGCTGAGAGCTTACCTATTTACACCTGATTGTTAATTTCAAAAATCAGTATTCAACAATCACTTTTTCAATAATAGTCACTTTTCAGTGGGATGTGGAGGAGTAAGCAGTGAATGTTCATGCAAAGGAAGACAGGAAGCCTTACCCTGAGCCTCTGAACTTGACAGCCTTGTTTCTCTGTCATCTTCAGAAAGTGACTGAAGTTCGACTCATCGAGCAGGATATACACTGCAATCCCTCTAGCAGATGCCTCCACAATTTCTCTAAAAATATCCACATCTGTAAACATATCCATAACAATGGCAATGACCTGAATGAAACAGAAAAGACACAAATTATTGTATTGTATAAACTCATATATAGAACTCTTCATTAAAGCCTGCACTGAGCCCCTAACATGCTAGTATTTTTTACACATTAAAAGTTCTATTTTGTATGTTGTTCCACTTAAACTGGAAGGCTTTTCAAGACTGCTGGATGACCCATGATATGAGGGTGTGTAGTGATTAGTTTTATGAGGAAAAGGAAATCCAGTAAAAGAGAGAGGGAGGGAAAAACAGCAATATAAATGCAGTGGGAAAACCCATCAAGATAGAACTGCAGTATGCATTAAAAAAATTCAGATAAGGTTTTTGTACAAGGGGCTTCTTAATCTCTCATCATTTTCTCTAAAGCTAATGGCTCAAGAGCTTGAAGTAGCCAATAAGCAGACACTGAAGAGCTGGAGGCACTCTTACTGGGACAAAACTTCCTCAGCTTGTGAGAGCTTGGCTCAAGGTCAGAGTGCTGAACACCAGCTACCAACACCCTTCAATCCACAGGGGATGAAGTCAGTTTGTCTGACTTGGAAAAGCAATGTCCCTCTAGTGGTATTTTGGAGATTATATATATAGAAATGTTGTACTGGTGACATATCATTAGTAATTTGGGAAGAACTACTGTTGAAATGTGAAAGGAAATAAGAAGAAGAACCAGTGTCTGTGTAACTTCTAATGATAGTATTTTTATCCACTAGAGCTTTCATGAAAAGTTCCAATGAGATGTCTCAGGTGAAAATTCAAAACAAATAAAACCTTTCACAGGTATCAGGGCAGGTTTTACCATTTTCACTGATCTTTAAACTACCCGTACATCAACTTTAAAGGTGTAATTGTTAAGTTGCAAGTACTCATCTTATTCTGGAACTGAAATATTTACCTCACTCACAAAATTTGGTAAATGCTGTTGCACACACCCAGGTAAAAGTGACGTCTCCTGTCAGCTGTATGAATTACCTTTTTTGAATCCCACCAGCCTAGAACTAAAAGCTTAATTTATGCCAAACATGTATTTAAATCACTAGAAATATACATGAGAGATGACTTACATAAAATAAAAGTAAAATAACAATGAAAACTATTAGAAAAGGTAAAAAGACAGCTCCTGAATACAAAAAAGGAACGAACTTGGCCTCTTCATTACATGTCACCTGGCAATAAACAGTCTTTACAAATCCACCAGTCAGAGAGGAAATGAATAGCCTCAAAGAATTCAATTCTTGCAAAATTCTTAGGTAATATGCCAATGCACAACCTCATTTTCTTTACTGGCTTTTTGAAAATAAAACCTAAATGTGTTTTTCTTCAGTACAAAATATATTTCTTTATCTAAAGACTGAAAACACAAACGTTTATCTTGACTCCAGGGATCTCATCACTTTCAGACTGTACCTTCTACTTGGTCTTGTTTCTGAGATACACAATGTTAACTGAACATGGCAACCCTATTTATTCACCTGTCTTGTTTCACTTGCGCCTGAGAAGAAAACTGCCAAGACAGATCAAGCATGGTAGGTAAAAAGACCAAAAAATAATCTGTTCTCAAATAGTCTGTTTCATTACCTGTGTCCTCCTCCCTCTGAACTCCCTAATTTATTCCTAGACTTTTCTTTTCTTCAGATCTTCAAGAAATGGGTGCTCATTACATTCTAGGATCAATTTAAATGTAAGAGAAAAATCCTGAATGGATTCATTAGTGTACACTGATACGAATACATGAAGTATTCAAAACCCACCTTACAGCCTTCAAAAATCATTCTAACACTTTCCTATGGTACATATCTAAGATACCCACGTTTGCAGCATTTTGTGGTTGCAAAGACCGCTAAACTGGAAAGATGAAGACAAAAACCCACAAGAATGTGTAATAAAAACTAAAACCCAATACTGACTAGAATGGCCATATTTATCTTCATGAAGAGGAAGGTAGAGAAACACATAAGCAAGCAGGCCAGCAAGTTGGTGACATAAGAAGGATGCATGTGCAAGATTGTGAAGATATTTCACTTGGGAATGAACAGGGGACCCTCTTTGTCTTCACTAGCAGAACTGTTCTTAGACCATTTAGCTTATTAAATCTGGAGTATTTCCGCAAAGCATCAAATAGTCTTGCAAGAAAATGTAGGTTTCACTTCCAGAGTTGGAATAGGGATTATATTTTGAAACCTGAAACTTGTGCTGTCTGAAAAGTCCTTACCAGAATTTTAGTACACACATGCAAAGCCACAGTCATGATCTGACAACCAACTGGGCATCCATTTGTGCATTCCCTACAGACCAGACGTGACTCTTGTTGAACGTCCTCATTAGGCTGCCCAGTTACTCTTAGCAACACTCAATTGATCTATTAAACACAAACATAATTAGGCTCGGTTGCTGGATAAGAGTGCCAAATTTGAACAATGCGTATGATATACGTATGATACATACAATATGTAAAAAGTCATTAAAAATGATAAGGCAATTTTTGCATACCAATTTCCAGAAACCAAAATAGATGTTAGACCATAAACTAAAGATTTTGATTCAGGAGTGGATTCCATAAACATCATGGAATATTCTGGCCTTTAACTTCATTATTTTTTTCTCCTTTTAATAGGTGTGTGTGTACATTTCCCCAGTTTGCCTACTTTGCAGCAGAAGGGATTACTGCACATGGGAAAAGACAAAGCAAATATGGCATTCAGGGTCCCAAGTTTTGATTAATTAAGGAGACCAAGATTTGGAAATTACTTCAGTGAGGTATTCTATAATGTGTACCTACCTTTAATTAAAGCTGCAACAACAGCTGCAGGATTAGTAACTTGCTGCATCACTTTGGAAGAAAAGATTTCACTACTGAGTTTTTACATTTGTTTTTGCAATTGCAGAGCTAATTTCCACCCTGGTACTTACAAGACAAATACGACAGTCAATTCCAGCAAGGAAGAAAAACTGATAGAATTCAAACTGCAGAAATAGGTCAGAAAATTGCCTATTCCATAAATTCTGTTTCTTTTGGGCATAACAATACTATCCTGAGTCAAGAAAACCTCTTCAAGGCAGAAAGCTCTGGTGTCATACAGGAGGCTTCCTTACAAACTGCCATTTTCTTTCCAAAGCATATTTGTTTTCCACAAAGAAAAGGCGTTTTAAAAGCAACCACACATGCTTTTGAAGCAAATACAATGGCCTTCCAACCATTCCACGAAAACTGAACGGGTACAGCAGTTTTTTGACGAAAGCACCAGAATTCTGGGAGAACTTTCCAAACCCTGGCAAACTGATTACCACTCTGATCAAAAACGACCCTCATTTGGGAATAATTAAGCATGTTACACTTTCAGGGAGGAGAAAATAGTTGGTAGAGCAGACACTCACTGTGCATAATATCACATAACACTGAAAATATGCACAGCAAGTGGGAACTACCACCACCTGGGTGGGTATTACATAGAAGAGCACATTTCAGTGATCAACTAAAAGTGAAGACAGAGCAGAGAACAGTTTTTATGCTAGTTTTCTTCTCCCAAAATTAAACTTAAATAATCTTTGATTGTCACTACTAGTATTTTTATCTTATTTACCCAATCTTTTTTTTTTTTTAAAGTGATGAATGGTTTTTAAGCTTAAAATTTGGTTTCAATGACATCCTTACATAAGAAGAAAATCTGCTGAAGTCAATAAGCATAAAATTACTCCTAATAAATCTCACAATATGCTCAACTTAACTGAAGGCAGCAGTACAGTCATATGCAATTATTCTTACTGTTTTGACACTAAGACTATGCTTTGCAAGAGAAAAGTAAACTACACACACTATGGCATTTAAAAAACACGTAAGTACAGACAGAAAAGTATAATTTTGTTGAACAGAAGTATTTTTACGCAAATATTCTAAACTGTATTTTTCAGTAAGCGGATTTATTTATTTTGCACATTAGCAAGGAAAGTACCATTTTAAAGCTCATTATCTCTAAACCATCATCACTTTAATACGGAGTTCTTTTCAGTCTTTCAAAGTTCTTAATCTTCAAGCTCGGTAAATGACTGACTCCTACACAAAGTACCAGTGACAAGGTTCATGAAAGACACGTACACATTTGTTTTGAAGGTTAAAACAAACAGCTATAGCTGAAATATCCTGCATATTCTTGCTAAACAGGCGATTAAGTTCACGGTAACACGGCAACACAGTGGATATTATGACACTGTAAACGGAGGCCAATGTCCAGTTCTGTCATATCTATTATATTACAGGGTAAGTTATTGCTGGTTTGGGCCCATTCATGTGCATTGTATTTGCTTAGATGGTTCTCACTTTCAGAAGCTAACTCTATTCAGAAGCTTATCTAGAAAGAAGTTGCCAATCCCAAGAGTTACACTTATCACTAAACATCTCCTGAGCATGTCCAGGGGAGGGCCACCAAGAGGGCACTTGCCCTGTGCAGAGTGCATGAAGGAGCTGGGTTGTTCAGTCTGGAGCAAAGATGGCTTCAGGGAATCTTACAGCAGTTCCCGGTACTTTACAGGGAAGTTCTCGAGGAGACAAAGTCAGGTTCTTTGCAGTGGTGGCAGGACAAAAGACAATGGCCAAATCGAAACTAGACCAGTTCTGACTGGATATAGGGAAACCCCCTTACTCCCACAAGGGCAGCCCGGCAGTAGAGCAGGGCACCCAGAACAGTCCGGTTTCCATTCTTGGAGCTTTTCAAGACCCAGCTGGATAAAGCCCTGAGCAACTTGTTCAGATACTACCACTAGCCATGCTTTAAGCAGGAGGCTGGGCTGGAGACTTCCAACTGACCTAGGCTGCAACTCAATGATTATGAGATCTTCACTCCCATCATCGTCAAAATGAAATCAAATTTTGCCATGTTTGGTAGTAATTATGAACTTTGCTGTGAAGCTTAAAGAAAACAAACAAAGACTATGAAAAGAGAACACTGAGAAATAAAGGAGCTTTTCTGCTTCTCCCATTTTTGATATGAAAAAATAAGTGGACTTTAATCTCCATATGAGTTTTAGGACATCAAAATCAACCTTTTAACGGGCGTGTGCTGAAATTCAGGCATAAATGTAACAAAAGGCCTTTACTGCTAGTGTTCAGTAAGTCTATTTTGTGAACCCCTGACAGTTTAATTACCTCAGCATTACCACTTCTTTCACAAATATGAATTATGATTCTCTGGGTTATATATAGCAGTGTGTGTCATTTAACAACTCCTTTGCTATAAACAGTAAAAATACAGGAGTCCCCTACTAAACCTAATTCCTTATGGAAGGCTTTACTAGAGACACCTACCAATAACAATAACCTAATAAGGAACAATGTTGCAGACCTACCCTACACCGCAAGAGTATTGATTTCTTGTAACGTACATGCGGCTTACTTTGGGCATTATATGACAAAAATCCATATTGCTGTGCAGTGCTTTTGAATGTCACCACCCTTTCCCACCCCAAGAAAAAAGAACCACATCTCTGACAGAATTATTATTTCTATTTTCATTGACCTTTTCTCTGGTACTCCAGTCCTCTTTTTGCAGATTTCTGTTTTGGGGAGAATCTCCTTGTGGCACAGGCTCAGTGCTATCTGAGTCTGGCCTTTCTCAGAGAGCAGGCAATTGCAACAGCGCAGAAGGAGGATGCAGTGCTGTGTGCCATGCTGTTAGGAACTGGAGGCAGGGAGCAAATTGACTGGGTGAGTTTCCAGCATCATAAGAGACAAATTCTGTGATCAATGCAGACAACCTTCCCTCTAGTAAGCTATATAATGTGTCCCACAAATTACTGTGGGTTTTTTTCAATTATAATATGTTGGTTTTTATGGTTGAGGGTTTAGATCCAGTTTATGTTTGCTGCAATTCATATTAACAGCTCCCTAATAAATCCTTACTTTCTGGCACTGTTGCTCACACCAGAGTGCTTCTAAAACAAAAGTTCATTAATTTGGCATTAATTTTCAAAATTGAAGACAGCCCTGAAATGCTTTGCACAACACATCCTTCCATTGCAATGTGTACTTTGAAACCATCGTGAGTTGCACCTGAGTATGTCGGGTCATCTTTGTGCTGGATGAATTGCTGATGTCCCACAACACAGTAACAAATGAGAAGTCTTGCAATAAAGTGCCAAAGAGCAATATAATGAGGGGAGCCCTGCTCTGTAAATACAGCCTAATACAATAATATAAATAGTAATCAACCATCTGAGTATTATCCATTCTCGTACAATTTCTGTGGCAACATAATGGAACAAATACTGAGATGATTTATACCTATGCAACATTCATGAAATTAATGTCACTACTTGTTGCATTGTCACTACTCGTATTATCACCATAATTGCCCCCCTGAGATCTTATTTAATATATTTAATTTGGCTCTACAGACACAGAGCAATAGCCAATAACTATGCAGTGTATTTGGAAATGTTTTTCCATTATTGCATTCTTTAAAAGCAATTTAATTAACTACAGAGTGAAGTCTGGCACTTCTTTATTACAGGCAGCTACATCACCTCAGAATCAGCTCTCCTAACCCTCACTATACCCTCTTTACTTCTTTATCTCCTCCTGCTCCAAAATATTTCTACCATTTATTCTGACGATAGAAAAAACAGAGGCTCTCAGAACCAACTACACCTTCTGTTCTGATCACCAAGCCTCATTTTGTCATGTCACGTACCACCTACAAAACCTAAGAATTTTAAAGTAAAAACTAAGTTTATATGGAATAAAAATTAATTTCCAACATGCACATCAGGAGTATTCAATAACCTCAACAGCTTCTCTCTGCAACAGGATGTCAGACAAGTCAAACGCCAACAAAAAATTATATAAATAAGTTCATTGACCAGAAAACATAAACCAAACTTCTAGCTACCTCCTGCAATACAAGAAAAACCAATGCAAACTATTAGAAAATTATGAAGGCAGGTAACCACGTAAGGCAATCATACAAATAGTTTTAACTGTGTTTACCTCTGTAGTTCACATGGTAAAGCCTATCTGCTCTGTCCAAGAAATACACACTGAATATGTGCAGGAGGGGAACTTTCTAGCTATCAGTAACAGGGGAAAATGTTCTGATTCTGTCAGCAAAGAATAATATGACAGTAAAACCAGGATCTCTGAGGAAGAACACAATTTTACCTCGAAAAACACTGGGAAGATCAAGTTTTTACAATGAACCATCTTCTTAAAACTACACGAGAATTCTGCCTTTTGCTCAATTTGGCAACTTTTGCATAGCTTAATAAGTCTAAAAAAAAATGATCAGATGATCAGAAGACCAGCACTAGCTCTTCAACAGGTGAAACTAAAACCAACACAAAAGTAAAGCTCTCTGAAATGTAAATAAGACTGTTTTCTCTGAAAAGTGAATGTACAGTAGCCTTCTGCATTACCTTTCAGAAAGCTATTGCAGGCCAAGCTAGCAAGTCATACATACACCATCTTAAAGTGACGCCTTCTGTGTTACCTCTTCAAATTCACACAACTGCGATTTTTATCTTGCAAAACTCATGGGAGTGAGCTACATTACTTCTATAAATGTGATCTTTATCTATGGGTTTGGTAGTTGTTATTCTGGCTGAAGGATTAGTAAGAACTCATCTTGAGCTGACCAAATTACAGGAGACACCACCTCACTCCAGCCAGCAGCAAAGGCGATAATTCCTCTGAAGCTTTGCTTCCATACATGCAGAATTGAGTGTCAGCAAGTCATGGCAATGAGAAGATGGAAGGGCATATTCCAGGAATTCTTCATGGGGATGTTCCAGAAAGCATTTATAAACCTAATCCTTGGAATGAAGGATCTGTAAAGAAACAGCTGCTGCCCAGTGCTGGCATACCATAGACAAGAAAATATTTACCTAAATCTGCAAAGAACTGTCATGCATGATTAAAACAAGCGTTCACAACGGTCAATTTTAACACTTTCCTTCCTACTTGCAATGCTCCCATCAATAACTGAAATGCTTTTGGTATTCAGCAAGCAAGCTGTGTTCTGTCACTGAGAACAGGAGCAGGCAGAGGTCCTGCAGAGAAGCACATAAGGCAGCACAGAAAATCCTTGGCAGGATGGAGGGAACACATTAGGGACCTTACTCTGCCCTTTCTTCTCTTGCCATTGATATCGCTGCTGTGCTCCCAGCGCCATGTGGGCTGCAGCTGGTTGGGTAGCAAGATTCTAATATTTGTATTTAGCTCTGCAGAATGTTCAAATTCAGTCGTTATGTTGAGAAGCTGCCAAGCTTTTCCTGAGGAAAGCAAACAGAAAGGAAATGCCAGGATTTCTGACTCTGCTATACCACAATGGAAATTCATGACAAAAATAAAAGGTACTTCTCTAGCCTCCGGCTTTCTCTATGATGAATTTCAAAAACTTGCTGCTTCAGAATTTTTTTTTTATTTTATTTAAAAGAGTATTACCAGCTTTAACATGTGGGTTCTCATGGGATCCCTTAATATTTAGGGAATGTTTAGGCTACTTGAATTAATATTATAATGTTATACTTTTTATTTTAAATTTGTTTATAAGTAGAAGCACTTGTTTATTCATGTGTGCAGTATTTAGTGACTGCACAAAAACAAACAATGCACAACAGTGTGATAAGCCTTAGTTATTTCATTTAAAAGTGCCAGTAGTATGAGTTGACCACCGCAAGGTTAAAAACTCTTTCAACACCTGAAATTATTATCTCACACCTGAGAACAAGGGAAAGGGACACCTCAAATGCAGAGAAGGTGGGGGGAAGGCAAAGGGACAAAAACATTTTTTAAAATGTACTAAAATTGTCCCTTCAAATTACTCCTGCTTAAAAATGCTCCTCGTGCCATGGTAAACTAGATTGGACACTAATACTTCTAAGGGCTCTTTCTGTGATTTCTTTCAAGAAATATTAAAACAATTGACTGCTTATCAAAGAGTCAAAGTAAATGTATGAGACTTCAGCTAATCTAGGTAACAATTCTAGAGAATCTTTTGGGGGTTTGCCACCTTTAACCCCCCCCATTTTGGTGGGGCTTCTTAGACTGGGAATGGACTGATGTTCTGACCCAGTCCGCCTTCCCACTGCTGCACTTGGTTTCCTCAAGAATCCTGTATAAACACATTTTCAACACTAAACCCCTCTTCCTGAGAGTTTACATATTGAAAAATGCTTAACAATGTATAAAACCCCACAATATTAATGAACATTTACAGGCTGTAAACTTTAACCTATATAACAAAAGCATTTCTTAAAGTATAGAACTTTGTTGGCATTTTTTAATGAGACACTTGGAAACAATGAAAGATTCTCTTTGGCAAAGGCAGATTTATAGGAAGAAGAGATGATTCAGACTGACTTTTCTAGACCAGGAAGGATAATTCTGCTTTTAAGTTTGCTTATGCAAGAGCTGTGTACTGCTTGAGACCTTAATAGAAAAATCAATAGCAAACTTAATAGTAAATAGTTTCTGAAACTACATGAAATGGGAAGAGCTGAATATCTAATATTCATATTTTATAAATAAGCTACATATTTAAAATATCCTGCATGGGTTTCAATGCTTCTGCTAGTATATACCTATACATTTTAGACAAAAAAAAATCCAGTAAAACATAACTACGTAGTTGAATTCTATAATACTGCCTGAAATCCCTCGCTCTTACTTACAAGAATAAGTAGGTACAACAGGTACAATTTGCACGAAAGAAGAGAATCAAAAAAGAAAGGTGGGTACATAACACAGGAGTGGAAACAGTGCTCACTGACTCCTTAGTAGATGCTGGCTTAGTAGAATGGAATTAGATGAAAATAAGTGTCTCAAAAGCAGGAAACACTTATTTTTACATTTCAATTCACATGAAAATTTTGGTGGATCCAAGTCAGCAGACAAACCTGATGTGTTTCAGAGTGGCTTATGATTTGGAAAGACAGACTTTGGAATGCCTATATGCAGTACGTTAAGCACAGTCCACATGGATGGCCTATCCACATTTTTAGCATATGGAAAAATAAAAGCATACAGTTGTGCAAGACTTGTAAGCCATGCACTGTTAAGTCCATGAGTCTTATACCAGGGTGACCTTGCATCAAGTAAACACAAATTCACGCAAAGGCTAATATTTTCTAACATGAAAGACATTGCATTCAAGAGAAAACAAATCTATTCTCGTAGGCAGTGCCCAATTTAAAACAACAACAAAAAAATTTAAATCACCAGATTTCAAATCAGTGAAAGGCTACAGACCAACGAGCGTGACCTGATTATATAACTGACTTAATGACCTTAATACTGAGAAACAAGTCCTAATTATATCATTAATTCTTGAAGGTTAGTGCTCTATAGACACTGAAAACTTCTTCTTCCAAAAGGTAGACTGCATAATCCTAAGTTTCACTGGCAGTGAAAGTGTTTCAGAGATAAATGTAGAAGAAAAAGAGGAATAAAAAATTGGGAGTCCTTGCAGAAGACATTGTTATATGTCCATAGAACCCCAACTGAGAACTGAACCAATTCTGGTTAAAAACCTCCTTTAGTTCATGGTCTAGAGAAGGCAATACCAAAATGAAGAAAGAAAGCCTCAGCAGAGGCTCCAGTTAGTCTTTGGAGAGTAGTGGCGTAATTTCTTTAGGTTAAGAAGGTTAAAAAGGAACATCACAGTCTACTGCAATACAGTAATATTTGTAGCAGGTGCAATTAGCAGACCCGAATAGTTTACATGCAAGACAGCAAAATAATTTTGCTGTCGGTCATTTTTAATTAAACTTTTGAGTATCAGGGAAAATATACTTATGGCCACAATTCAAAATACAGCTTGATGACCAAGCTGGTTGTTCAGCCTGACTTCTGAAAGGAAAACCAACACAAGAGTCAATTAATACAAAAATGAAGGCTAATCACATATTTAGGGAAGGGTAAACGGGAAAACACCTTTTCAAATATTGCTTATTTCATCCTTTTTCAAAATACAGCTTTTGTATTCAGCTTCATACATGTGATTGAGAGTCAGCAATAGACACATGAGCGGTACATACTTAAGGACTGGTTATTGGCCACATGTTCAAAGGAGTTGTCCAATGAAAACATTTTGACTGCATGTATTTCTAGCAGCTTGTAAGGCTCAATGATATTAAAAATTTTTATATTGCTGTCACAAACGTGGAAGCAAACCCACTATAATTTACAGGTTATTATGGCATATTTTCATTACCCCCTCCCCTTCCTTCTGTGACTGCCTTCGCCTTACTTCCCTCTTCCCCCTCCTTCCCCTCTACCCACTTCACTCCATTAATTCTTTCTTTCTCCCTTCCTGTCCCTTCTTCCCTCTTTCAAGGGAGAAACTTCAAATTCGTTTAAATTTGAGGCTGGAAAAAAACCTGATATTGGATACTGAATGTGGGCTTAAAATGGGTTCCTACGCATTTTGTACAAGCTTAAAAATACCCCCCTTTTTATTGCACATTTTATGACTATACCCTCATGATATTCACAATAAAGCTTTTGCTTCCTCCTACAACTACTAGTTGCTTCAACGCCACTAATTTCAAATTCTATAGATGTACCTAAGTATGTTTAAGGAGGTCAACTCAAGCAGTAATATGGTTAGGGTAAACCAGAAAAATACAGAATGCAGGCTGTTTAAAATTACCAGTCACAGGTCAGTGATGGGTCAGTACAAAGGAAAGCCAGCGATCCTCTGGTATAAATATGAGGGGATGAATAATAAAAAGTTTCTGCAGGGTTTAGCTCTGCCAGATTCTCTGTTGACATTTAGAATTTTTCCAGTTTAGCTATATGACATAGTAAAATGCATTTATAAGTAAAAATAGCATGCCTGGACAACACCTGTAGTAACATTCATGTTGCAAATAAAGCAACATCAATGATGTCAGATCAGTATTCTGAAACATATACTACAGACATAATGTATGCCTACATAAGTCCATATGGCACATAGTTGCATCTGAATGCCAGTAAACAACCCAGTCAGATGATTCAAACTATTTACTTTTTTAAACATGCTGCCAATTGAGCAGGAACCTTCCCTGATACTCATGAGAAGCAGATTACACCACCTGCTCATAGAGCAGCCACAGCGACTTGTGCAACATATTGCTAATGACTGTGTGCTGGCAGACTGCATTTCAATTTCACCTATTTTAAAGACAGGTTTTGAAACTAATTAATTAATTGTTGTCTGCAAATCATGTTCAGATCCTCAGGTGAAATCCATTACCCTGGCATGCTAGATTATTTATTGTAGATTAAATGAAAAAGTAAAAAATAATTGCAGACTAGTCTGAAAGCATCGGCAGAATGTCCTAAAGATAAGAATAGATTAATCTTGTTAATAAGTAATTATGTGCAGCTTTTCAGGAAGAAAACACATTCATATTTTTATGCACATTAACATATGGAGCAAGATGTCTGAAATAGTAGAGAAGCAATTATAAAAACCCTGCTCAAACCTCCTGTGAAGCAAACTGAAATGAAGAAGATAAGTAATGCTGCAATTCTTGTCGCCTCAGTGGAGTGAATAGTGAATTGGAACTAAACAAGGTACTAAAAAGAATTTAATTCCCGAATCAAACACAGCACTTAAAAAATAAAACAATAAAAGAATTACAAGTAAAATTATTACTAAAGATTTATAATTTCAGTACCAATGCTATGCTTTAAAAACATTTTATTTATAAAAACTATTTCCATTTTTAAATCCTCTAAAAGCTTTTAAAGTGAAACATGACAATTCTTGTTCAAGCGTGAATCTTCCACAGGTAGTGAGGTATTTGAGGGAGTTGCAAGTCAAGGGATAAGAGAGGGAATTCAACAACAGAAGTTAAAAAAATTTGAGGAAACATTTCTTTCTTATTCGTTTCTGCCAGGTTTTTGCTCAACTGATCTTTTGCCTCTGTGTGAGCTGACTTTTGAATAACCATCTTTGTCACGCAAGAAGCCATACAGCTTAAGAATTATCTTGGTGACACTATTATTTTGTAAATGCAGTTAGCATCAGCTTTAACTTATCTGCATACAGCTCTTCCACAAGAGCACAGAAGTATTAATTCATCACTTGCAATTTGATACTGCAATTATGCAAAATCAGAGGAAAGATTATTTGATCTTTGCGATAAAGTCTGATCAGGTATTTATAATACTCCATCTTTACTATTTAATACTCTTCCCATTTAAACGTAAAAGTTTATTTTTAATAGTTAAAAGTTTATTAAGTGTATTCATAATGTTTTCTTAAATCAGAGCCCTAGGCTACTTCCAGGACGCATCTGGGAAGGAGCAGACACGCAGCCAGGCTGCAAGACTTCCTTCCACGATCCAGATTCCATCTGCCTCAGTCACAGATGGGCCCCGTCACCCTATGCTCATGGTCTGCTCCTCTCATTTTTCTCATTCTCGCAAGGATAGGATGCATAATGAAGCACTCATTCAAGAATCTTTAAAATGAACAATTATTTAAATAAATGAGTTATCACTGCAAGTAATTGAACCCTTTATACTCAACTGAGCTAGTGGCCAACATGGCAAGTTAATAGGGGTTTTTTAATGGGTAGAAGAGAAACATGTTGTAGCACAAGTCTTCCACTGTACTGCTTCATGTGAGAGCATTCCCCTTTCTACAAAATATTCCTCCTGATGTGCATTGCATGCCAGTTCACACACACATCTAACCTCCATTTGGGTAATGATAATCAGAGATCTAATCAGGAAGCCTGCTGAACATCTGCAGGAAATGCAAAACTCCTGCTAGAGCAAGGTGGTATCCTCCAGAACATCACAGCGGATAGGATACCTGGATTTAAGAATGGAGGAAGAAGAAAATCAGTCTCAGGGGCACCTACTGCAGATCCGCCGTAGCTCGCTTTGTGAGAATCACTGCCTATTTGTGCCAGCGAATCCCCTGCAGCCACAAAACATTCCTGTGTTGAATAGCTGTGTACCTCAAGGTTATTTATGCTAGAAAACGTGAGCAGGAGAAAGGAAATGTCACTCCTTTTGCCATCAAAAGCAGAACCTTCTAATAAATAAGGAGCAAAAGCAGAAACACCACTGACCAAACCACCCATGGATTTACATTAATCCATGTTCTGTTGGTAAATTGGCCCTGTTGGAAAATGTGCAGAGCATGCTAACAGCTAAATATACTAGATAACTTTAGTTGCTTGAAATAAGGATGGAGATAAGACCCTGCAATAGACACCTGTGGAGAAGAGGTGAACATTTTATTCCAAGAACATTTTGTAAAGTGTTGCTTTTTGATGCAAACTAGTGCCTTTCAAATAAATATTCTTACGAAGTACCTCTCAGATCTCAGGAAACATCTTCCCTTGAGTAACCTGCCCACTCCAAGTTAATGTCAGAAAGGCTCTCCCTGTACCAGACTGCTGTGCTCCCTGTGCATGTGTGCATGCCTGGAATCCACGCTTTCTGTACCACAGCGTGTACACATGCAGGGAGAGGATTGCACACACATTGACTGAAAAAACTGTATTTTATTATTTGCCTCTTTCCTTTAGATAAAAAGTTTCAAACCAGCATTGTATTGACAAAAGAAAAAAAGAGTAATAATTTCAGACGTAATAACAGGACAGCTTTTATCCTTTTTTCTTGCTCACTTAAAAAGGCGTAAATCTTTTCCCAGTCTTCAGAGTCTTTCCCTGTAATTCTGAATCTGCTTTCAGATGTTGGTGCAGTGTGCACTCACTTGAGATTTGAGGTACAGCTGTCAGGAAGGGATTTTTCAGAGTGTTTATTATAATTTTTGCTTAACTGTGACCAGCAGTTGGTAATTAAAAGATACTCCAGTCTCTTTTCAATCTTAGAAATGCAATATACATAATTTTCACTGACACAGGAACAATTTTTGCAATGAAACAAGAGTCAGGTATGCAAAGGTAAGACTTTCATGGCACTTCTGTGGGTGACAGTGTTTGCTGAAATGCAATCTAAATTAGAAACACTATTTCAAGTGAACAACAAAAAAGTTATTTCCTTGTTCCTCACTGATGAATAGAGCAACACTGTGAGAAAAAAGTAACATCAGAACACGGGCAGATAATGGAGAAGCAAACAACTGTTTCATACTTGGATATTACTGAAATATTTCTGCTTGAATGCTCTAAAGCAAACAAACAATCTCATGGACAAAACAAATACACAAAAGGTTGATGCAAAATATAAAGTTTTAAACCATTGGAAGCACCTGAAAAAGACAGATTTAAGCTTAAGCTCTTGAAACTGTGTTCCCTACCTCTAGCACATGAGTACCCCAAACTATGTATATGTCTTCAGAAATTACTCTGAGATAATATCCATACTTATAGATGAGGAGTCTGTGTTCTACAAGGAATTTGTATAAAAGTCTTCCAAGTCCTAGACCAATGTATTTAATCACAAAACTTTTACATTTGGTAAAAATAAAAACATACAAACAAAAACATATTTTTTAAGGGATGCAAAAGAGCTTTGAACGGATACAAATGCAGGGAAGTAGAAAAACATGTAAATCACTCCCATTTTATCCAGTTCTAGAAGATACTTGCATAGAAATATATTTTTAATAGAGTAATGTTATTTACAACCTCCTGAATAATCCTTGGCTCAACTAAAAAACAAGAAACTTACTGAAGTCTGCTTCTACTATTTCTCTCTCATAAAAGACCTGGAAAAATAAGCATCTTTTTAAATTCCTCTTAAATTAACACTTAAATGCACACAGAAAGCTCTTCTCTATAAAGTGCAAACCATTCCATAAATGTGGGAATATAGCATCTATTTTTATCTGGGAAACTGAACGTACACAGGGCGTGTGCATGTGCTTGTCACGCTGCTGTCCTGTGCAGGGACACCTGAGTCAGCCCACTGCTAACGAGCTTTGCTACTGGAAACAGTCCAGTCACACTAAGGTGATGCTCCGAGGAGGTGAAGACACCCTGTTCCTCAGGAGTGTCCTTGTGCACTGATCCCTGCTGTGTGAGCAGATTCTCAGAGGCCAACAGCCAGTGCTCGTGGAGAGGCTGAGCATCCCAAGGTCCCTATGAACGCAACCCCTGCAGCTACGAAGCAGCTCGAGCCTCACCTCACCCTCCAGTCCTGCATTTAGAATTCTCTGCACCTTCTCTCTTGGCTGACTGTCATGTTGAGTGATGAGATACAAGCAGGTTTGGTCTGGGCTTGTAACATGGCTTTCCTCAAGCAAATTCCATCATTTAGAGAAAAGTGGTTGTCCAAAAATAAAATTATCTCCTGAGCAATTATGAACTGGTTACCCAGAGGTGTTGATGGTAAGACTAGTACCCACGTGTTTTAAGGTCAGATTTATTCTTAGTATCAGCTCTTTGAAGATGCAATGCTGTCAGGCTCGTGCTGTGCAGGGAGACAGATGTCATTATCATTAGAGTCCCGTCTGACACTAAAACCTGTGAATCTCTCAGTTTTATCAGCCTCTTCTGATTTTGCAGTCCGGAAATGGCTACAAAGATGAACAGGGAGAGGCCGAAAAAGCTCCGAGCTTTTAAAGGATACAAACACTGATTACAGGCTCATGTTTACCCAGCTCTTTTTCACAACAACTTCCAGAAAACCAATTAGAAAATCATATATGAAAAGGAAAGCAATGACAAGGCTCATGAAGAGGACAGATGAACACAGTACAAGCAGCGTCATATAATCAAGAAGTACAGAAGATTGCTTTATGCAAAAAAACTGCATTCATTAAAATGCCAGAATAACTTCTGGTCTTGAGGGGAGACTGTGTTTCTATGAATGAGTTCAAAACTAAAGCCCTGCCACTGGGATTTTGAGGGAATGAACCTGGAGCATAGGAATTCTCCCGAGATGCAGTGCAATGAGCAACTCATTTCAAATTCCCAGGCACAGAGAACCCCAAACCATGCCTAAAAAAAACCCAAGGAAGCAAAAACTGCAGATTCTGTGAAACACCAAGGAATATTTTACGCCTTGAGAACAAATGAAACATTTAAATTGAGATTTTCTTGGTTTTGTGGTTTTGAACAAATTTGAGAAAGGAAGGAAAAAAGAGTCTACAGTTTATTACCATTAAAATCCTTCCGGGACAACCTGCTGACCTTCAAGAACCAACTATGACTTTGAAATTAATTAAAATGTCCTAAGTGAAATACCATTCTCAATTTTCATAATGCATTAATTTAGTTAACTGTGTTCATAATTACAATGAAAGATTTTTGGCATACATCATATTCACACGTGTTTTGCATTTCAGCCTGTCGCAGCTGCTGACAGCCAGCTTTTCAATGAAATTCCTCTGTGTGTGTGTGTGTGTGTGTGTGTGTATTTATCTATATAAATACTTTGTAACCTGTTAATACAGATTATTGAAAAATATTTAATGTCAGTTTTTCTTCTTTTTTCAACAGGTAAAGAGATTGCTCCTATTTGGTATATATATTTAGTAATCATAAAATTGATCCAAAGAGGATGCTTTACATTTTTACTGTTTCAGGCCAAAATCCAATTTAGAGCCACAGATCAGCAATTTAAAAACAAAACCAGAACAGTTCAATGCTTATTACTTACACTGTAATTGCTTCATTCATAGCTGTTGAAAAAGAAAAAATACAAACCAGTGTATTTTTACTGTAATTTAGGACAGTCAGTGGAAGTCACTAAATCAGAAAAAAGCCCAAAAATCTACTGGATTATTTTTAATTTCTATGTTACAATGTTTTCTATATTTCCAAATTTCTCCTCACTAGAGAGGTAGCTTAAAGTCAGACCAAACCTGCTTGTATCTCATCACTCAACATGACAGTCAGCCAAAAGAGAAGGTCAAAGTGATTTCTTTCATAATCTCCAAACAGGAGTATATTTAGCGTAATTATCAGAAACATCTCCACTGTTAGGACAGCAATGCCTCCAACAGGCATCAACAAGAAGCTTTTTTGTACCATATCAGGGATTTCTTTTCTTTAGGGAAAATTTTAGATTTTTGATACACATTCAGTCAAGACTGATCAAATAGACTGCCCAAATTTATATCTACTGAGTAAAGACAAATTATGCTTAAACCCGTGTCTGTTTCTTTTTGCATGCATTATATATGTTATGAATCCCCACACACACTGTGTGACAACAAGCAGCTCTAAGTTCCATTTGAGTTTTTAAAACTAGAAAGTCTGTGTGAACACCATGGTGAAATGAAAGGCAGCCAACAATGCCACTGTTACTTGTTTAAAACAAGTCAGAAACATTTCTGTATTTTCTGTAAATCTTTAAACACCTAGCTTTTTGTGGTATTTTGAAACTAATTACATTCTGTAGAAACAAGTATGACAAGATCATCTTCCAATGATGCTTTCAGATAGAGTACTCAGCTTTGTAAGTTCAGTGCCTGCATTAAAATACTATTATCACGTATTTCAGAAATTAGATATTTTCCCTTTTCAAATTATCTGTGTTTTTATGTGCAGTCTACTACCTTAAAAATAGATAGCTAGGTTATGAAGTAGACAGTAACACATTAAACTGAAATGCTTTCTTCTTTTACTTTATATCTCAAAGGACTACTTTGTATAATTAAATTTAGCAAATAACCTCCTCAGACAGAATGAGCAATGTCTCTCCACAGAATGTAGCAGATTATAAAGTTCTGATCCCTAGAATTTTTTGAAACACCACTAAGAAAATTCAAAATAGGTACACCTATCTGTTTACACACCATATTGTATCAGCATATCATAACTGTCCATTTCTTGAGGTGATTGTTTTGTTTTAATTTATGAATATGGAGCATTTAAAAAACAAAATCCATAAACTATTTTGGACAGTTCTACCACAATAACTAAATTCCAGACATTCACTTCCTGCTGGTTTTTCTTTTGGTTTTCTTCCTTGCACACCAGCATGCATGAAAAAGTGCATGTGTGCTTTTTGCAATACATTTTGCAATAATTTTTAAAGCCTTAAGAGTACAAATTGAGAAACTTTTCCATGGAATTTTCCTTGCAGTGTACATAAGCTTAGTAAACATGCGTAATGTGGCAGAATATAATAAAGTCTGTATCCCCAGTATAAACTGTTAAGGTTTGCTAGCAGAGGTCTTACTCATTTTGGTTGAGGCCATTTATAGGAAACTATGGAATAAAATGTTCTTTGATAGACATTCTACATTGGGAAAATCTGTTCTTGCTCTTTACATATCAACATGATAAATTTAGTCTCGCTCTTGTATTTCTTTTGAAGGGACCAGCCTATCTTCTATAACATTCCTATGTGCATCCATCCCACTTCTGCAGAACCTGGGCCTGAATGCAGCGATGGAATAGCATCTGGGGAAAGGAAAACATTCCCTTGGTTTCATGGCTTTGCTTGGCTTTCAGATATTCAGTAATTCACCACACTTTTTATCTCGAATACAAGAATTACAGCAGTCTGCCTGGACACACATTATTCTTTTTTTAGTTGCTCACAGTGAATGCAATCACCTGAAGATGATTGTACCTCATTTTGTACTACAAATGTACTGTGGCATGATTTAAAATAAAGAGATTAATTAAACATTCAAAATCAGATCCTTAATGATATATGGCCATATCCCTAGGCATCAATCCTGAAAACATATGCATGTTAAGTTAATGGAACCTCTCATGTGCACAAATTACAGTATTTAAATCCTACCAGAATTAGGGATCTAATTTCACTTGAAGAAAAAAAAAAAGTGTCATCGTTGAGCAGATATTATATTTCTGTCTCTCTGCCCTTTACTAAATATCCCCCCAAAAAATTCTTGTCAAGTTTTATTAGATGTATTGTTTGTTAAAATGAGATGAAAATCAGTTGTGTATGAGTCACAGTTGTAATTAAATGGCCTACTGTCATTTCTGATACACACTTGCTTGATCCCTAAACTTCGTAATTTTTGCCAAAAACATCAGTAAGACAGTCCTGTTCAGAAAATCTACCTCCCCAATATTTAATGTCAGATATGCAATTTATAATAAAAACCAGAAATCTGGCAATAAAATTGATTTGACCAGCAATTCAAAAGCATTGCTGTTTTTAACATCATGTTGGTGTTTTACAAGTTCTTACTGGGAATGACAGAGGACGGGGAAGACACAAACACCGTCCTGCAAGCCCTGTCTTCAGGTATGCTGCCTGGCATCCTCCAGGGCAGCCACATTTCTTTATTGACCCAAGAGGGAGATACTATTCCCAGACGTCACACCTGGAACGGCTTTCCAGAAAGATGCCAGAAGTGTCTAGAGCAGGCAGCAAATGTTCACCTCTGTCTGAGGTGCACAACGAAAGGAGAAAGGACAGAGGAGATAGGGCTGTCCAAGGCATAGAGCTGGAGAGGGGGGCAAAGAGCAAGGGAAAGAGGAACTATGAGCAAAAATGTATGTATGATGGTTTCCTATCATACCGTAAGTATGGTCACTTCAGCATGCACAACTTTCGTGCTTTACTCCCATCCCTTTGATACAGATTCTCAGGGAGTTACTTCTGATTAATGCTCCCCACCACAGAGCAGAGCCCAGCTGATTCAAACATTGGTCCATCTGTCTATGTCTTAAGCTGTCCCCTTCCACATGATGTTCTAAGACTCCAGTAACCTCAAGCTGCCACCATTTTCACCCTGGGTGCAGGCTGCAGAGTGTTATGGTCCCTCAGAAGGTCTAAACTGTGTTTAGTTGCTGCACTGGTTTCTAGTAAGAATCAACTGGCAGGGATCCTTGCTCCTCTGACATGCCTCTTTCCCAACACCCAAGAACAGCAAATCTTTTCCTTCGTTTTCCTTCCTTCAAAAAGCACCTGGAGTTCTGGCTTTGAAAGGCTCTGACATGTACACACAAGAGCTCCCTGAGCTCTCAAGATTACTCATTACGAAGACACTGTTTAACTCCTCTAACTTCAAGACAAAGTAAGGAGCCTTTACTTGGGACAGAAATCCTGTAACAGGAGATTGCAGTATCATATCATGGCACTTCAGATCTGGACTGAACTTTCATCATTAAACTTATGCATGAGAAATCAAATCATCTGACTAATGAGATGTCTGGCACAAGTAGCTTACTGATATTCAATACTCTAGAATTCATTAACAGAATGGATTATGATATTACTGCAATCATATTGTGCATCATAAAATCCATTAGAAAATACAATGATATTACTGGTGCTCATGTTATGCTAAAACACGAGATAGGGTGATAGCAAATAAATAAACAAATACAAGAATCAGTCATAGGGCCCAGTTTCACCTCTATGCTTAGTCTTCTCATTTCAAAAGTATATCCTTTGAGCAAAATAACATAGTTTTTGTTACATTTTATAGCAACTTTCTGTGGACTTGTTAGAGTACATATTGCTGTAAGAATTAGACCTTTAGATAGCTATACTTTTAGGCCCATCCTCAGCAAACACAGGTTACTAATCTCTAGCAAACATATTCCGTGCAGCCACACAGGCCTGCCTATTATTTAAAAAAAACCCCACGCCCTTAACAGTGACTTTTCAGGCAATTATTGCATGCCTGTGCTAATCCACCATTAGTCAGTGACAGGAAATTATCAGAACAGCAGACAGCTTCAGATATTACTGTGCTCTGTCATGCTGGACGGAGACCTAGCTGCTTTGACAAGCAGTATCTCCCTGGCATTTGAAGCAAATCAGTTTTGCTGGCTTGATGCTGTAACTTCTGTTTGCTGCCTCTGATGCCTCTTATCAGAAGGCACAGCTCACTAGCAGGGAACTGCACAGCTTAAGAAGAGCTTAGTCCCTTAGTGGGCATTTCTTGAGAAAGGTCCCATTGGGAATCATAATTTTCTTCTGTGCTGGTTATTTCATCTCATCCTCAATATTATTTCTGGCTTATCAAGCAACAAAAGCCTAAAGAAAAACACTAACTACAATGCCTTCTGTGGGCTGATGCCACTCAGATTCACCTGAATTCAAAGGTGATGCCTCAGTGCTTTACCTAGTGCTTAAGCCATAAAGGGAGTTTATTGAGCTGAAGTGCAGTCTTCTTGGAAAAGAGTGCCTGCAGCTCCAGGAAACAGCATGAAAATAAGGCTGAGATGTTATATCTGCTGTTTGAACTGAAGGCACGCCTATCTGGCTGCCTGAACACACAATCCTGTGCTACTGTTTGAGCCTGATTGCTAGTGGATGATACAGATCTCAAAGTTTTCTTTTCATCTCTAAGAGATATGGTGCCTAACTTCTCATATCATCTTATCACCCAGCTTCATCTCTGACAGCAGGATCGCTGGCAGAAGCAAAAAGGCCTGGGGAGATCTGGTGCTGCAGTTAGCAAAAATCTCTGAATAAAAGACACACCAGAAGGTTTTCTGAAGGCAGCTACATGCCCACATGCCTTGCTGGGGAAAGCAGGGGTCACCATGGAGCCTGTTTCTGAGGAATCTGTTCTGGTTCCCTCACACCACACATCTTCTGGGCAGTCAGCGCAAGCGCTCCAGACCAAAAGACAGAACTGGTTAAGATAACCCACTCCAAGATAAGGTATGAGAACACCCTGTATACATCTTAAAGATACACCCTCCTTATCTTAAGCTAAGAAATAATTCATGCTTTTACAAATATATTTGAAAAGTAAGCATTACAAAGCTACAGTTTACAGCTTTTATCAGGGAAGTACTGATGTTCGTCAGAAATTGGTCTGCATAACTACAAAGCACAACTGTAATTTTTATCATCAATAAAACCACAGAGGCAAGAAAAAAAATGGCCCCTACTTGCTCTCAGTACTGTTTGCTAATGTATAATACTCTCAGGCTTTTGGTTTATAACTGTATCTTTTAAAAAAAAAAATTGTGATTTATATTCGTTTAATGCTCAGCGTGTCTCAGTAGTCTCATCTACAAAACCACAGACACTTTGGTTATGTTCTTTGCTAGCTAAGGATAAAGGAGAGCATATAAATTCTGTATCTACTGTTTATATTGTAGTAGTGGTATGTCTGTACTGGCTGGCACCAACCAGGAAGGCTATGACACCAGTAACGTGTACGATATCCAGACATGCAGCAAAACGTAATAATGTTTATTGCTTCAGAAAAAAAACACCTAAGATATGGGAAGAGATGACAAACAAGGGCAAGGAAAACAGAGATATCTGGTTTGGTTGCTTATTATTCTGTATTTATAATGCAAATAACACTACTATAAATTCAGCTGGCTTACTGATCAGTGGACTGTATACTGAAAAATTGTTAACTGTTGATCAAGCAAGCCATGGCCAGATCTTGTATTTATTTATTTTGAACAGCTTTATTGAGGTGAGTCATTTTACGGATGTCTGCAGATCCTACGGTAAAGCAGCAAGCTCAGCACCAGTTACACCCTGTTATGGTTGTGATGGCCAATGCTTTCTTCCTCCCAAAGGTAAATTACAGTTGGGTTTTACAGAGCAAAAGTCCTCTGAGGTCTGAGGCATGCTGACAGCATTTCTGAAAATGTGGACTTTAACTTCTCTTGAAATTTTCTTGTATCTTTACTAGGAAATTGTTATAGACATGCTTTATCAACAGACTAAAATGGAAGGCATGATTACACAGCTGTCTGTGGCGAGGTCTGCACTTCTTTTAGAGAGGTAAATAATAAAGTGTACTTTGACCCTTCCATCATCTGTACTGGAATACCTGCAGTACTCCTCAAGGAAAATAATGCAGCATTAAGCAAATTGTTCTGAAATAAACACAAGTGAAGTAGATGCTTGTACCCGGATCTGATATATGAGAAAACTTAATACATGTAACTCACTGGCATGCAATCCCACTCCTTCCAAACAGAAGAATGGGAAATTTTGAACTTTTTTTTGTTTTGTCAGCACTTCTCCACTTTCTATGTAGATTCTATCACAAAGTGTTACACAAATACTGCTGCAGTATTGCAGGTATCTGCACACCAAGCTATACTCATTTAAAATTCTACCACAGATAACATAATAATTTAGTTTCCAAATTCTGATCTATAACAATTTCAAAGTTTAAAATCACCCTAAATGTGTCCCCCTCAGAGCATCACTGGCTATGCTGGAAAGCTATCATGAGTTCAAAAGCTATGCTAAAACTGCAAAAGATGAAAAAAGGCTTATGGATTTATGAATGTGAAGTGATTAAGGATATAGTTCTTCAGACAAGATTGCTTCCTGGCTAAAAAAAAAAAAAAAATAGAAAAATTGAGGTCTTTCCAGGAGAGGAATTCAGATGAACAAAAATAGAACTTCAATATTATCAGTATTTTTTTGACAAGCAAGAAAAGGAGAGGCAGAGAAACCAAAGACACTAGTCTGGGCACTGAAAGAAGCATTCTGCCTGGGCAAAATTATTTTAAATCAACAGTTTTATATTTATAGCATATTTTGATCTGTAATTGCTTCAGCATAATGTAGTACGAAGTTATTGTTGAATATGATAAAGAACACTAATCTACTGAATGTGCAAAAAGCATAAATGACTTCTTAATGGCACTCTTGTTTTGAGTGACAGAGATTTATGTCAATGACAGAAAATGTTTTAATGAAAGGAATTGCTACAAAGGATGTGTGTATGCTTACTTCTCATATATATGTGAGTGAAACAGACATTAATAAAGAAAACAGAGCTGCCTGCAATATCTGGCCTTTAATCTTCCCTATTCCATTTTTAAATCCATCATGGAGGTGTGGTATTTTGATAACACATTAGCACAGTTATGACATAAAAATGGCAATACTTATAAATTATTTAATTACATCTCCTAATGTGAGTATTGAAGATGTCAAAAGGCTTGCAAAGATAGAAACCCATGAATAAAAAACTACCACAACTAATTAAAAATCACGTTCTCAAAGATTTTCACTCCCCAGGCTCTGCACTGTGCTTGTTTTTCAGTTTTGGATCCTTCCCACATAACAGGAGTGATGCCAGGAAAAATTGTGGGTTTCATGTTTAGAGCAACTGCACACAAGAATTGTGTTTCACAAAAGTCCCAGGTTTTCCAGATTATAAAACTGCATGCAGATGTGTCCCATGGATGGCATCCTCTCTGCCTGCACTGTGAGTGCACTGCCGTGACTGCCCTGGGACCACCCTGACACAGGGGGGGCAGGACAGTCAGACCTTAAGAGGACAGGCACAAAAAACAATGTCAAGATTCCGAAGGCAAATCCAAGCAGAAAAAATGCCTGAAATAATTACTTGTTGTGAGCAGCACTACTTTGTGATGACAAAAAATTGATACTGGGTCACACAGTAGCAAGACAAGTCCTCTTCCAACTCGTGGCAAGTACTCTGTTCGATTAGAAAAGCTGGGCCGTGGTCTCACTTTCTAAAATAAATCTGTAACAAACTAAAAACTATGTTTCACCTGGAAACCATACACATGCTGGTTTTCAACTATCAGGAAGTCTTTTAGCAGAAGTTGAGAGGAAGTTAATGATGAATTCACCCTTTCAGCAGAGCAGCTGAACCAAAAGGCACCTGCTGAAATCCTTGTGGGGCAGAATATCTTGGCAGGGAAAATGCTGCCTATACATTTTCAGCTAGAAATTGAGTATTTCTATGTGCTACTCTCATCTTAAAAAAAGATATCCACTGATTACCAAACACTTTACAGATAATACAGAAAATGTCTGAGTGGGACAACTACTGCATTTATCTATTCTGTCTCCCTGAATTCAGCAGATTGCTCCGGTTTTTACAAACAAAAAAGTGCAGTCCCTCTCTCATCTGCTTGAACTGATGCAATTAGTGAGCTGAGACAAGTATTGCCACAAGCACGATTCATTATCATTGTTCCAGTCTGTGTTCAAATTATATTTAAAATAGTTGGCAAAGAGTATTGAAAGAGTAATAAAAGATTGCTCAACACATCCATATTCTACAAGTTCTTTTCTGCATGGGAACATCACTCTTCATATAAGTATGTAAGAATTTGATTTTCTTTCATACTAGACTGCAGCCAGTACTAGACTATTATTATTGTATTATACACATGACCAAAAGAGGTTAACAGTAAATAACAGTGAATTAATAATGAACAATAATGATAATTAATAGCCAATAATAATGAATTAATAGTGAATCATTTTTTTCTTTAATACACAACATTTCACTCTTGCCTGAAACAATACAAAACAAAATTTTAAAAAAAAGTAAAAGAAAATATTTTCCTTGTTATATATTTGTAAAATGAGTCAACTGTTTTTATTTGACTAGGTCCACTGCTTTAGAAAACAATGCATGCATTACATTTTGTACATAACTCTCTCTCACAAGAATTCAAAAGAACACCTTTTTGACTAAGTGCTTACCTACACTGTGTCCAGCAAGACTAATAACAAGTTACACTTGTTCACAGTGTATAACATAATTCTTTCCTAAGGGTCCAAGTTTTGCAACTTTTCTCATTAAAAAGCCCAGTCATGAGTATTTCAGCAAAAACAACTGCCTTTTTTATTTTCCAAAATGATAATACACTAACCATCTAAATTTTTATTTAAGCTTCTAAGCAATTATCTTTTTAAAAAATTATTACAAACATCACTGACTTCTTTAACCCAGGCTTATGACTGCTGGTCTATTTGAATAAAATAAAATTAGTGAAAAGTATTGCGTATAATTTGAATAATGTGTAACTTCATACGTTCCATCATAAATCCCAAAAGTATCTCAGTAAAGTCTTTAAGTGTTTTCTGGCTTGTGCTACAAACCAGTAACCCTTGGGTTGTCTGAACAACATGGTTCTTTAAAAAACAGGTTTTAATTCTCTCCAGGAAAAGTGGATCCTTACTTGGATATTAATCTGAACTGTGCCTTCTCTCTAGAACTGTGGAGTAACGTCTCTATGGTCGACAGAGGAATCTAGTTACCGTATAAGAGAAAAACACACTGCCAGAAGGTCCCTTTGGTGCTCTGTCCTGTCCTTTGCCTGTTGCCTGATTGTCACCCTGTCAATCACACCTGAGAAAATAGCACAAGATATTTCTGGCGCACACGTACAAGCCTCATAACTGATGGTTTTGAGGCACCTCTTATGAAAAGTCACAGAGGGAGAGAACACTTCATTACTGAAGTCTGTGTTACTCTGTACTAAAAGAAGGAAGTTTCATGTTAACCAGCATCAACCCACTACAACCTGACACAGATGAGTAATGATCTTGATATCATTTCCCAGATGAATAATCCTCTCAGTAAAAACTGCTGAACATTATCAGTTGCTGTTCAGACAGCCCAGCCGTGATGAGTCAGGCTGTAGGAGCACCTCAAGCTTCAGAGAAGCCGGAAACTTGCCAGTGATTAAAGGTAGAAGCCTCCAAAACATAAGAGAAATAAGGTTGCCAGCTTGTTTACAAAAGTCTCCATCATTAAGGTCAGACAGACCTTGCAGTGCTTTTTCCTCACATGCCTATAACAACATGTGAAAAGGACTCATGTCTCCCCAGCTGACACAGTCACGCCACACAGCCTCCTTGTGTGAGCACAGGTTATGTTGACAGAGGGGGTGGCTGGCAAGCTCTATCATTCAGAGATGAGGTCTAGTTACACCAGCTGTAAGCCCATTTTGTTGACATCTTGGTTTGACCTAAGGCACTCTGCTAACATCACATCTATCCCACACAAGTGCTGTAGTATATAGATGACAATGTAATGCCATGCTGTGTACAATACAGTTTCCCTGCTCTAACATACCTTCAAAAAGATATATCACAAGCATGGATTCATCTCTTTAAAATGGCTTGCTCATTTTTCTAGGATTTAACAGTATTGATCCTTTTCTATAAGAATGCCATTATTATATCACCTGTACTTTATGATGAAGGTGATGTCTGTAATTTTTATGCTGATTTTGTATTCAAGAAATATGTGACAAGATTTTATTACAACACTTTTTTATAGTCACTGGTTTTAGTCTAGTGTAGCATGGCCTTACAAATGATTTTCCTCTTTAGTCAGGAAAAAATCAGTCAGCAAGCAAGTTGCTTAATGTTGTTTACAACATCTTCTTAAGGTCAAAATTAACATAGGTAATAATCATTTTAAGGAGTGACATTGTGATGCATCAAGCATGAAAGAGGTCAAGAATAAGTCCAATAATAGTGTCATCTTATATATCTCCCAGTATTCAAAAGCATCTAGGTTTCAAGAGGCTCAGTTTCCTTCATAATTTTTGGGATAGTTTATACATACAAATACACATCAACTGGGTTCCTTCATGCAGTGAATCAGTGCAGAAACATTCTCTGCCTTGCCCTTGTAGAAGCTGGTTTCCTACTACACTGAGTTCTCAGGTAGCCCAGGGAAATCAATGCCTGAACTCAGACACTCAGGCTTAGTGCTTAAATTTAAGTGGTATGGATATGCCCACCTCCAACAGCCTGTTTATTTTTCCACAGAACAGAAGTTTGCTGAAATTCCCATAGATTTGGCTTAGAGCTGTGTTGGCTGAACATGATTTGCTGATTTATTCTTTACAGGTTTCTGTTTTTCATGTGTAACATTATCCTGTTGTCTTTGAATATTCTCAAGACTACACATCTCCACTACTACATAACAAAGAACCCTGGTTAATATAACTACATTTTTTCAAGTGGCTTAGGAGGTGTGCACTAGGCTGTTTACAAAGTGCTTCCATACTGTAAACATGTTTTAAATACTTCACTTTACCTTACTTAGAAATACTTTAAACTTTTCTATGCAGCTGCAGACAGAAGAGGCCGAACAACACTACCTCTCTTAGATTTAATTGCTCCTCCCTGAAGCAACCAACCTATATCACTGTATCAAAAGTGTTATGGTTGTTGATTTTGAGGTTGTGCTGATCAACTAAACAAACCTTTCAGCTGTCAGATTTGACAGTGACACACATAAAACATCCTCTTTATAAAGTGGAAGCACCACAAGCACATCAGGGAGCCAATATACTCAGGCATTCAACCTTCCAAAGCAAAGCAAGCCACCAGAAATTCCAGGCATCAGAGAGGGCCAACCTACGTCACACCTGGTTTTTCTCTATAGCTGCATTCCAAGGAGCAAGTAAGGGGGAATGGCCTAACTTCACAGCATTTCAAGACCTTGTAGCAAAACTGAACTAGTCTTCTCAACAGAGTTAACAGTGTTTTTGTTGTTTCCCTTGCAGTGGATACATTGGTAGGTCAGGAGCTGCAATTGACAGAGTATTTTGGGCAATTCACAGTCAAGTCTCACTACATACCAAAACAGAAAACACCAAATCTCACTCAGAAAGGGACAAAGAGGGAGAGAATTAATTAACTCTTCCTTGAGCATACAGTCATTCTAAATTATAAACCGTAGGATAAAAGGCCTAGTGATAACTCTATTATGGCAACAAATTATATGCTTTATCTAAATATAGCAGAGACACTGTAAAAAGACGCAGTCCTTCCCTGCCCTGCCCTGTTCAGTCCCATTCTACTGCACACATTTACACATATATTTCAGCCACTGAAGTGTTTACAGATGTATGTGAGCTAGAGCCCATTCTACCAATTTAAAGTCCATAGAGTCATGCAGTACACAGTTGTACTGCATGGGGAAAATTTGAGAGTTTGACATACTTGCTAGAAATACTTCTGAAACTTTGTCATACCTGTTAAAGAGTATGTTAAAGAGCATTATGACCCTGTGTCAAACAGATCTGCATGTTAATACATTATTTGAATTTTTTTTTTAATTGACATTGTTTTAAAAATTTAAAACTCAGAAGTTTTAAACTGACACACTGACAGCAAAAGTGGTTTGTACATACAACATTCTGTCACTAAGGTGTATGCTGGGTGTGCTGGAGGAAACTCAAGATATAAGTGCCCCTAAGTGGAGACAAGTACATTTGGAAAAATGTCCAGATTTCTAATCATTAATCCGAAATGAAGGCAAGATACACAAGTAAAATCTATTTCCTTGTTGCCTAAGTCTAATTTGTTTTTTTCATTCTGAGTTTGGTTCGATTTCTGCCAGGACATGCAAAAATCACAAAACCTGACTCTCGAGGTATGTGAGGCGGACGTACACCGAGGTGTTGTTTTCTTGTAACTCTCTGCCATGCCAAACCAACGCGTGTTCCCACTGATGCAGGAGAGAAACATTAGTATAAATCCTGAAGTTATACAGAATTGTATCACTTGATGTAAATTCAACTGAGAGCAAAGAAAAGGTGTGCTGATTATCTACAAAATTCTCATGCACTGGTCAGCATTACAGTAAAAGGTAATTATTCATTATAATGGTAGTATTAATTAATCCCTCCAATTAACCCCTGATCCCTCTGGATTAAGGTTAATAACACTGGTGCATGTGACACCAAAGGACTGATCTCAGTCTGGGAAAACCTTTCTGACTGAATTGTGAGCAACCAGATAATTTTTTCGTGCCAGGACAAAAATAAAAATAAAAAATCGCTTGTAATAAAACACCGACTAGATCATTATTATTCCCACTTTTTTCCCAATATTATTTTTCATGTTTACCTTTCTTGCATCTCGTATCATCTTCCTAACAGTTTCCTTTATGGTGTAAGGCTGTGCTCGTGGTGGATGAAAAAGCAGATCAATATTTGTGCCACCAGAAATTCCAGGCATCAGATAGGGCCATCCTAAGTCAAGATTTGGAGCTTCCACATCTGATTCAATGGGCCAGTAGGTTCCCGAGGAAGAGGTGTCATCAATGGAATGGTTAGAGGAATAAATTGTGTTTTGGGGAAGTTTGTGAACATTGTTCAAAATATAATCAATTTCTTCATCTGCTAGGAACTCTGAGCATCGCTCTTTGGAAAGAAATTCGTTGTAGGCTTCTAAACCTCCTTCAATCAGAGCATCAATAGCTATTCGGTACCATTCCTTGTAATGAGGTTCAATATAGTTCTCTGATCTGCATTCATCATGTAAGGAGGATAGCAAAGATGAAGTTTCCATTTTCACATATATATCGTACAAAGTCTTTTAAGCTTCCATTCATGAGCTGATGAAATGTATCTGCAAAGAGAAAATAAGTAAGAAAACAATCAGAACATTTCTAGATATCTATGACACACACGCAGTTATTAACTGAAATACTTTCCTGGTAAAGTTGCTCAAAGTTTTTCTACCATCTTCCAAGAATTTAAAAATATTTTGAAAAGGCTCAGAGACTAGTATTGCCAAATATTAAATATTAAAGAGATAGATAAATATTAAATAGATAGATAATATATTAAAGAGATAGAAAGCTTTTACATAAAGTAAACACATAATTCAGTGATTTTAGGAAGTTCTGATATTACAAGCTATGTCAGAGCTCATAGTACACCAAACATCTGTACCAGTTACACCAATACATACCCAATGCATGTTCCAATACTCTACCATCGGTTGTTTCAAAACCCCCTTTGAAACAACTGACTGAGTACTGTTCAAAGAAACACTTCAGAAACCAATTAAATTCCCTACTTTTTGATACATTACTGTCTCTGCAATGCATCTCTTTCCTTTGGCTTCTTTGAAACCACAGTCATTCAAGTACTCCTCCTTATCTATCTGTTCTCCCATGCTGATCTAATCCATTTGTTGCTCCCAAGCAGAGCCAGCCTACCTCATTTCAGTGAGTTATGAGGAACTCCAGAAAGATTTATCCTCCCACATCTGGGATCAAACTCTGAATCAGCAATTTGATGTCTAGTTTCCACCCTGCTCACTCCTTCTGCCAAAAGGAGCGGCTGCTTTAATCTTAATTTTTTTTTCCAGAACATTAATAACAAGTTGTTTACTGCTGATGTTTTATAAATTCATACTTATACTTTTTTTATTTCATTTAACAAGGTCTGAGAGGGTTGCTTTGTGCTGCACATTTGGAATTTAAGATACAGGAAAAACAAATAGCCAATGTTTCTTTCATGTTTCCGCAACCCTCAGTAAGTCACCAAAAAATACAAGCAGGGGGAGGTGTTTCATGACACTGGCATCAACATAGCCATGTAAAATAGAAAGATGGTAGCACATCTTCCAGGGCTAGGGCATGAAGTTTAAGAGAAAGACTGCAGAAGTAAGAAGAACATCCAACGAAGGCAGAATAGTTAGAAAAAGCTTGATAGCTTGAAAGTTAACATTGGGTTTCCCTACAAGCCTAATTAATAGTATAGCAGTATAATAGCAAACAGTCATATGGAGTTCTGATTTCATTTACTGACATATAAATGTAACTTAATTCCCTCTTCCCATCAAGACCTTCCAGACATTTTTGCAAACAGTGCAATTGCTTTCCACTGTCTGTTGGGAACAGTTTAAATCTTCCCGAAAGGAAATGTAAATTAGCTATATTAACCTAAAGGAATGAAAATAAAAATCTCCATAACAACTGATACTTCAAAAACCAATTAAATGTTCAATTAAACCAAGATTTATAAGGAACTTGGGGAGTCTGAAGTTAAAAAAAAAGCCAAGAAAGACAAATCCAGATCTGAAGCTGGCATCAGCATGTCATATGGAATAATTCCATTTGAATCCTGTCTCTCAGCCAAGTAGCAGGGCAGATCTTCCCAGATAGGATTGCTTTCGAGCCTGGGGGAAAGGAGTGTTCCCGGCTGCTGCAAGAGTAGCTCTTTGTGGTGAACTGGAAAGCAGAACACGAAAGGGATCTGACTGCTCTCCCCCCAACTGAGAACTACATGTATTCCTCTGACAGCCACTCAGGGCTTCGTTGTACACTGCTCTCACAAATATAAGTGAAATGTTGTAAAATAGGAGTGATACCACTTCCCTTCTTACTGATGCAGATACAGCCTGTGGCGGAAGGTGACCGAGGACTAGGCACACAGTACAGGCAAGACAGACAGATTCAAAGATTAAACTCTTATTGTAAAATTAAAAGTCACATCAGGACAGGCCCAATCATCTGGACCAGGTCTTCAAGACATTTTAGATAAAGAATGAAGAACAATGAGAGTACAAAATGCAGGTATTCAGCTGAGTTGTTCTGAAGAGTCTGAACACTAATACAGGTGATTTACTGAGATTCCAATACAACCCTCTTTTAGGGCCCTCTAGGACAAGTAATTCTCTAGTCACTGTAGTAACACAGTCAGTCTTAAAAGTCAGTCTTATTATGACATTTAAGAATAAATACAATTTTACAAAGACAAGGGAAAGATATTTCTAAAATTCTTACTACTTTGGAATGGATATACTTTTGAAATAGAATTTTTTCCACTGACTGCATATATACAGTCAAGAAAGATGTGTTTATTTCAAAAGTCTGTCTGAATTCATTTTTTCTTTTTCTCATTCTGTCCTTTGAAAATAACTTAAGGGAATAGGACTATACTTAATATGTAACATTGTGCAATATCAAATATTGAATGCTATGAACAAATAAAATGCTAAAAGTGATTGCATGTGTGTTCTGCCTCACATGCATTTCTTTTATTTGGTTTGGTTCTTTCATTTGTTTTTCACAATAGTACAGTATATTGCTTGACTTTTCATTGAATATAATGAATTAATTAACTGTGGCATAGGTCAAATACAGCAACTTATGCTCAGACTTATGCTGAAAGTAGTGTATACATATAAGTAATTGTGGAAAGGTGAGACTTCTGGTGCAGGATCTTCCAAACAAGAATAGTCATTTTACAGTGAACATCTTTGAAGTTAATATTTGATTTACAAGTGCTGTTTACAAAACAAGCTTAAAGTAGTGCATATTAATTTAAGAAAGTAAATGTAAAATTTGCCAGCATGGAAATAAATCCCAGAACACTTGAGACAAATGAAAAATTTTAATCCTGGTTTTTGAAATTAAGGGCATCAGCATGAAATACATTCATACGAAAAAAAGAGAACTCCCAAATTAAAACAATGGCTTCAGGTATATTTGACAAAAGCTCTAGATGTCACACAGGTATTTTCCTCCTTAGAAGGTAAGAGCTACTTTGTAGAAACAGAGCCTATGAAACTGTATTATTTTAGATAGAAAGGCAGAGGTTTAGACAAAATTCTTAAATAAACTTTTTTGGTGTTTTCTTCAACCATGTTTTGTGATTCCTGCATAATAAACTTGATTCTTCAAAGGTCCTCCTCAGGTCAACAATTAGACTAGCAAGGTTGTGCAGAATGAGGCCCATCTCTGGAGGCTTACAGATCTTTATCACACTTTATGTACATGATTACAAACTTTACCAGCACCAGGAAAGTTGTTGTTCATCCTCTGAGAAATAACCTTGGCTGTTAATCCCAGCCCATCATATCAGCCATCTTCTCTGTTTGAACACAGGGTTCAATCACTTAAAACTTTTTTAGTAAATGCCATTAATAGGCTTAAGTTGAATTTAAACTCCAATGGAGCTGCTAAAACTGAAACTTCTGCTGAAGAACACAAATTCTGAATCCTGCATTGATGTGATCATCTTGTCCTTCTATTAACAACTCAGACCTTTCTAATGGCATTATCAGGAACCCAGCAAGAAAAGACATTTTTCTATGAGAAAGAAGTAACTGTGCCTTTATACAGAAAGATTTGGAGAGTATCCCAGACTCCACAAATGAAGCAAATGACAAATGTCCACTAAAGAAAATTATGCAACATTCTACAGGGGTTCCAGGTTCTCCAGTACTAGAGACAAGGAACTTCCCTGCCATACTAATATTCACAGGATTTGAAGTTTCCTATTCAGCAACTTTAGGGAGCAGCTCTAACCTCAGGCTCGTACAGCCGGTCCTTGGCAAGTGCCTGGCCATGGTGCTCTCCTCAGGATGTCCTTATCTCTTTTCCAATGGAAATGTGATTACTTTGACAGTTTCTGCATAAAGTTTCAACCTTGCCAGGAAATTTAAACCTCGGGAACAGCTTGTTGCAAGCTGTTGCATACTCTTAGGTATGGTTTGTAGGGCATCCACCTGAGCACCTCTGGCCCACAGCTCTGCCAAGGAGCCTCCCCACGGCTTAAGGGCCTGGCACGGCAACCTTTAACAGCACAAACAGGCGTTTTATGACACCTGCCCCTCCACCAACCTTTCTATTAAAGAATTGTATCAAGAATAAATAATAATTACCTTACATTAAGCAGTGACAGGCAATTATTTAATTATTAACGAAATTACATTTTTTGTGAATACAAAGGGCATCAAATAGTGAAGTGAAAAACAACACCGCAAGCGTCCCTGCTGCTTTCCTTCTTTTCTATTTCTGTTTTCGTTTCCGTTTCTTTGCTTGTTTT
>VWZT01001563.1:999839-1059817 GCA_013397055.1 Pachycephala philippinensis
CCGGGAGCGGCGTGTGCGTGGGAGATTAAACTCCAAGTAAACGTTGGCTTCAAGAAAAAAACCCGTCAGCCTCGAGTCACGGTTTCCAGGTTAACTCCGGTGGAGCAAGTCGCGGCAAGGGAGCGATACCCGTTTGAGACCTTCAAAGTAGGATATATGGGCAAGCCCCCTTTCCATAGCTCAGTTCCTTTGAAAAGGCTCTTCTGCTCTTGATGTCTCGGGTGAGAGAAACGGACCTGAATGTAGAGCCCCCCATCCTGGCTGCAATGCACCTGGGCCTTCCTGCCTGATGCTTTCCAGCGGCAGGCTGGGCACGCCGCATGGCAATCCACGTGTTGAAACCTTGGAGAGCCCTCTCTGAAAGGCTCTTTGAAAACACGATCATCTCTTCAGCAGCATCTTGCAACCGCCAACAGATCAGCACATCACATGTGCATAACAAGCACACTGAGGGGGTTTTGTAATTTTAAACTTTTTACAGGCTTTGTCCATATCATACTTTGTGGTGCCTAACTGCAGGTGGCTTTTTCTTGAGGTGTTTAAGACAATGCAGTGTAACCCTGGCAGTTAGGCTTTATCAGCAATAACTCATCCAGTCTGGCTTTAAGCACAAACTCATTTTCCTAACCCTTACTGCCTAATAGTAAGTGTAGGATGTATCCTATTTCTGAAGTTAAGCATGGCTCTACTGTGACATTTTGATTATGGTTTCTGAGAAGAAAACTGTAAAAATAAGCAATATCTGCACAACAATATTTGTATATTTATGTGTATATAAATGTATGAGTCTGGCCATCCGGGAGTTATTTTTTCCTGTGCAGTTAATTCAGGTAGTGGAATGCACAAGAGGAAATAGCTGGTGTTAATATACTCATGGACTACCCTTTACAGACAAAGGAGCATCTGGATTAAATGATTAGACTCTTCTCACACTCAAAAAAAAGAATTTCCCCGGTTTTAATGAAAAATGCAGGGTGAAAACTGCTTTAAAAACAAACAAAATTTTAAAAAGTACATAGAACTTTATAGCTAGTACACGGCACTTTCTATCCCATGAAAATACGTAGTCAGGAAAGGAGAACATGTTTCTGAACTTATGAATAAGGAGGTGAGGCTATCTTAAATTTTTAAAAGAGCAGATCTATTTTCTAAAATTATTTATGAAAGGGTAGGAAGGTAGATGAATGGTCACAAAATCTCTTTTGACCTTGACTGAATTGGTTGGACTTTTATTACACAAAATTTAAAAGCCTGTGCCTTCTAGAGAAGTTAAGTGGTTGAGTACAGGTTTAGTATAAACAAAAAACCATAATGAGACTGGTCATGGCTTTCTAAATAAGGAAATCTGCATGATGGAAAGGATCTATGTTTTTTTGCTACATTAGTATCTGTAGAAAAGGGTTTTTTCTGCTCCCTTGCAGTGCCCTTACAGCTCCCTTACAATTTATCAGTTGAAGCCTTCCAGTAGTTAGACCAGACCAGACACTTCATAAAGCCTATCTTGGGTAATGTGTTTTGGAAACTGTTAACTGTCAAAATAAAGAACGTTTTTACCTAGCAGGTAGCAACCTTCTGTGCCTTGCAGCCACAAGCAACAGTGGAAGCAGATGGTATGAGCAAGCTTAATAAGCAGTAAGACAAATTCTTAAACAATAGGTATAAAACTGTATTGTAAAAGTATGAGGCAGGAGTATGTGTTTCAGTATCCTTACTTCTAGAGTTGTGGAACTGCAGCAGTATGAGGGGAAGAGACTGCAGAAATTGGCCAGCCTTTCCTTTTGCCATTGAAAATGTGGCATTGGGCAGGATCAGTTGAAGCATCCTATTGATTGGAATTGTTTTACTGTAATCCAACTGACTCATAAAGCCTCAAAATGACAGAAGAAGTTCTTAGACATAGCTTGTTCATAAATTAAGTGGGATAGAAGGATCAACTCAGTATGTGTGATACCATCATCTTTGGATTGTCTTAGAATGATTGTCTTAAGTGACCTGGGTACTCAGATAGATGATGGTGCTGATGGATGATCATCTCTGTGACTTCCATCTACTGCCAGTTCTGAGACATTTTTTTGTATGGACTGATCATCGTGCCCTGTACAGGTCTAGCTGAATGCAAGCAGGAGATAAAAGATTATTATCACATATGCAATGACAGCAGTCCAGAAGTTTATAATATGGATGATTATTAAGGATACATATTTATATGAATTATATTTATATTCCTACTGCATGCTTACTAAGATTTCATTTAGATTTACTAAAGGGAACATTGATTTCGAAGCAGTGGATGTTCATGCAATTCATTACACCTATGAGTTGAGCTTTTATTAGATTTTAAATAGATGAAGAAAGAATACAGTCCTGAAGATTCATACTATTTACAAAGCAATGGCCATCTAATCTAAAGCATAATCACAGAAACTTCACACACTACTCTTAAAATTAGAGGAAATGTGCTGTTACAGATATGAATGTAAAAGGAGCTGCACTGCATTTATACAAAGCTTCATGAGTAGTGATACAAAATCCACACCTTTCATAAAGTAGCAGAGAGAAAAATGAGACAGAAAGCTACAAATTAATATGGAAAAGCAGGTGTCCTGCTCTCAGTAGATCTTTTTCAAATTAAATAATCGTAACCTACTCTATTTGGTATCATATTCTTAAATCAAGAGTACATTAATTTGGTCCTTGTAATGCTAAGGAAATATTTGGCAATGTCCAAACACTGGCTAGTTTGCCATTTATTTTCACAGCTTCTATCAAGAAATGGCCAGTAGTCAAAATACAAGGTATTAAAGCCAAGGTCTTTTACTGAGAGGGTTCCTAACCCATGTGCTGGGGCCTGGGTATATGGCAGGGTTTTGTTGTAGGTCAGGTCCTGTGTCAAAGGCTTGTACAAGCCTACTGAAATTGCTTCAAGAAGTTCAATTGTGTGAAGAGCATCAGTGTGTTCCCTTTGAGAAATATATGGTAAGACATTATTAAAATGCAAAGCATATTAATCTTGAGACACAAGTAAATAAATAAAAATCCACCAGTCTTTATTTTCTGCCCCCAGCATAACTAGCTGAGAGAGAGGGTAAAAGAGCAGAGTGAGAGGGATGATCAAAGGTGAAGAAAAGTTGCCATCTGAGAAAGAGTCATGGAGGCTGGGACTCCTCAGACTGGAATGGAGTTGGTGATTGAGGCTTCCTGGTGTGGTTCATTACATGACGTGTAGCTCCAGTGTACAACAGGCCTGAATGCAGAGAAGGAAACTCCTCTGAGGTCAGCTTTAATATGAAGCCAATATCTCTCTCTCTCAGGCAGTTCCAAGACAAGAAGTTCCAAACTGATGGAGGTTGACAAAGTATTCTGTGCTCCTATGCTTTGTTCCTCTTGTATTCCTCTTTGCCACTTGTCTACATGTCATTAAAGAGCTACACAGACCTTTGTTCTGAGCTCATACAGCTGTTCTTATATTCCTTCAGAGCATGCTAAGGCCAATGTCTAAAGAAGTTGTAGAAGCACAGATGTCTTACTCGGATTGACTTCCTTCTCTATGGATCAGAGAGGTAGCTCCTCTTGGTCTTCTCACAGGCTTTAGATGTCAGTGTGAGCCATTAAATATGGTTCCACCCCTGCCCCTGGGGAAGAGGACTGCACAACAAGCAGCAGGTTTCTCTGAGATTTTATGTCTTCTGAGATTTTAAGTGTCCCTGTTACTCAGAGTGCTGGAAATTTTTCTGCCCAGGTGGTATCCATATTGTTGTAGTTTTCAAGACACATACTTCAGGATGATTCTCGTAATTATTTTTTATTTGCTCATTTGCCCTTACTTTAACATCCACCTTTGACTTACTTTGGAAATAGTACTCATTGTGCTATTACTACTACAAGCAGGCAGCTCTACAGATTTTGCCAGAAAAATAAAGCAAAAAATTAAATACATCTTATTTTTCAGTTGGTTGGAACACTTTCTTGTATCTTGCTCTCCACTGGTGCACTTTACCAGTAAACTTTCTGGGGTATCTTCCTTACTAGACTTAGCCTGTTCTCCTCATCAGATCTTCCCAAGGGCTGGTGGACTGCCAGAGTTTGAATGACAAAATCTTAACCATATATTTTACAATCCAGATTCAGGGCTGAAGCATTTAGAGGTTAGTAGGGATGAATATACTTCTGTCTTCAAGTCAGATATACTTTAGGTTAGTATGAAAATGAAAATTTTATACTAATTTAATGAAAGATAAACCTACAGTACTTTTTAAAGTGTACATATTTAATATTATAGAAACTACTATATACAAATTCACATTGTATATAAGAATCAAATTATTAAACACAGCCTTACACCAGTTGGTTTGAGATTTTGAGTTCATTAAAGTCCAGTCTGCAGTTTATCCACTAGTAATGGAAAATATTTCTTACTGTTTAAGCTGTTTCTCCTCAGTACAGATTCCATGAATGTTCAGCCCCAGGTAGGAAGGGACTATAATTCCCTTATGGAATGGCAAGTTGTCTGTTGTTGATCTTAATGTTTTAATGATCCGCAGATCCAGATCTTGCATTAGGCCATCATCAAAACCCCAAAACAAGTACAGCGGGTTCATAGAATCATGGAATGTTCAGGTGTTGGAATGGGCCTTAAAGATCTAGTCCAAAGCCCTCTGCCATGGGCAGGGACAGCTCCCACTAGACCAGGTTGCTCAGAGCCTTGTCCAGTCTGGCCTTGGACACTACCAGGGATGAGGCATCCACAACCTCCCTGGGCAACCTGTGCCAATGCCTTACCAACCACACAGTAAAAGATTTCTTCATCATACCCAACCTAGATTTCCACTCTTTCAGTTTGTACCTCCTTGTTCTGTCACTACAGTTACTGACAGAGTCCTTCTCCAGCTTCCCTTAGCCCCCTTCAGATACTGGAAGGTTGCTGTGAGGTCTCCACACAACCTTCTCTTCTCCAGGCTGAACAGCCCCAACTTCCTCAGACTGTCTTTGTAAGGAAGGTTCTCCAGTCCTCTTATCAATCTCATGGCCTCTTCTGGACTTGCTTCCACAGTTCCATGTCCTTTTTGTGCCAGGGACACAGAGCTGGATGCAGCACTCCAGGTGGGGTCTCACGAGAGCAGAGTAGAGATGTAGAATCCCCTCCCTCACCCTGCTGGCCACGCTGCTTTGGATGCAGCCCAGGGCACAGCTGGCTTTCTCTGCTGTGAGCACTCACCACTGGCTCATACTGAGTTTTCATCACCCATCACCCCCAAGTCCTTCTCCACAGGGCTGCTCTCAATCCCTTCTCTGCCCAGCTTCTAGGGGTGCCTGGGATTGCCATGACCAGGGTGTAGGACTTTGCATTTCTCTTGGTTGAACTTCATGGACTTTGCATGGGCCCATGTCTCAAGCCTCTCAAGGTCCCTCTGGATGGCATCCCCTCCCTTCATGTAGACTCTTGCTACATAGCCATAAAGATCTTCAAGTCAAAAGGAGAATTCGCACCTCCTTAGGTTTCTTCTGACTGAGAAAAAAGGTGGGTCCTGTAAATAAATTCATAAAAAGAGAAAAATGAGATAGGGCTAGAGGGAACAAATTGTTGCTTGATTTGCACATGGTTTATTTTCAAAGCTGTAACTGCTTTGACAGTGGTTTGGCACTTACAAGGACCCAATTTTGGCCTAGTATTTACCTTTTTGCTTGGAGGTGAGGCTGGCAAAAGGATGAAAGGTCTTTGTCTCCTTCCAGTCTCAGAAGTGCCTGAAGCTAGTTTTCCTAGAGCTCGTTACTTGGAGCCTTCAGTGTTACCCTAGTGTTTGCTCAGGTGCTCGTGGTCCTCATGAGCTTTATACATGCAAGTCCATCTCTCTTGTAAACCTTTTCTTATTCTAAAATTTGGGGAGGATTAAAGGTTTCACAGTTCCTTTAGGAGTTCTCTGGCCATCAAAAGTAGTACTGGCAGAAGTAGAAGGGAAAAATAAACCAGGGAATAGAGCAGCCTGTATCAAATAACAAAATCACATTGAAGTCTCAACAACAAAGGAAGTTAAGTTAATGTTCTAAAGCACCAACATCATGAGTCTGAATGCAGCTACTAGAAATGGCAGGTTTATTCTTTCCTGGGTAGATTCACAAGCTGCCAATGAACTTACAGCTGAGGAAGTGATTATCAATGGCATAAGTAGTAAACAAGTGCCAGAAATATTCCATCCTCAAATACAAGGTTTTCTTAAGTGTCCACATACCTGTCCAGAAAACAAAAATGCCCTTTGAATGGTACACAGCAAATGCTGGAGTTCACTTATGAGTACTATGAGCTTAGCAAACGTTTTCCCATGAATTTGGTGCTTTATAATCAGTGTGAAATTGTTAACTTACATGTACAATTAATGAAACAAACATAATTTATTCTTCATTTATCAAGGTGTCTTGAGAATTAATGTAGTAGTGTAGTGGTGACCATGATAAATATCTATGATTCAGATTTTTAAGAATAGATCAAATCTTTTTTCAAATCAGCTAATGCTGTTGTGGAAAACAGACAAGCTTATGGTCACTGAAACTTCTCCAAACCTGGAATAGCCACGTCAAACTTCAAATACAAGCACAAATTGTGAACAACTACTCTGGGTTAAACTGGAGATGATTCAACTACAGAAGAGAAACAATATACAAGTACAGGAGTAGCTATACTAGATCCATCTAATTCAACATCATGTCTTTGACAGTAATTGGTTAGAACAAAGTATTTGGGTGAGTGTGTGGTCTCCCATCTTCATCTCTTAGCTCTTTCAGAGGCATATGAGAGTTGGGAATGATGGATCCCCATCATCATCATCCCAAAGTGTGCTGAAAACCCAAACATATCTGAATTCCCAAGAAGATAAAATACAGAGTCTCTGGTTTCAATTTGTTTCTTGCTGAGAGGTTGTGGGAGGAAGGGGATACATTGTAATGGCACTTAGGCAGTGCTCTCTGTGGCAATGAGACTACCAGACGCAAGTATCACAAGTTGCAGCAAGAGAAATTCTAATTGGGCACCGGAAAATTCTTCACTGTGGGGGTGGTTAAGCACTGGGATGTGCTTCCTGGACAGCATGGGATCCACCTCTGTGGAGATTTTCAAAACATGACTGAACAAGTCCTTGAACATCCTCATTTATGTTTTCTGTTAAACTGACTTGAAGCAGGAGGTTGAACTAGATGACTTCCAGAAACCCTTTCCAGCCTAATTTTTGTCTGATACTGTGATTCTGTCCTTATTTTCCTTCCTGTAACAGCTGCAATTCTGGTAGAGGTTATTCCATCCTTAGAATGGTGAAATTCTTACCAGAGTTTCATGAAATGCAATATTTCTTTATGCTTCTCTATTGCGTGTTAGATTATAATCCCCAGTCTTTAACTGGAATAACCTGATGATAATCAAAATTTTGTGTTTTGAAGTTTAACAGTTTTATGTTATCAATGCTTAAGACCACTGCAGAAATTACCTCTAGTAAACAGGTTTGCTAATTTGTATGAGAATCAACTGAGAAACAGCAAGAAATAATAGCTTGAGGTTATGAAATAATGTTATTATCTGATTGTGTCTACAGATTTTATCAGTAATGGAATGGCTAACTTCTCTGATACTTAAATTGGCCTTGGAGTTAAAACAACAAGAGTAGTGGAGACTGTTCACTCCCAACACTGGAGTCTTCAGCTAGCTGTTAATGTCTTTAAGGTCTGTCTTGAAATCCTGAAACCGATAAATATATATTTCTAAACACCAGCTTAGGTCTGGAGTCATGCTATGTGTGTTCCTTATGTATGCAGTATACACGACTATCACTTATGAAACTTGAAGCAAAACAAATACTGTCAGATTTTACTGGTAATTGGTGAACTATCTGACACCAGAGAGAAGTTCTATGTCAAATGCTTACAAACAAACAAGATGAAAAGTTTTTGTACTTTATCAATAACATTGATGTGGCTGGAAGAGATCATGTTTCGCTGGGAAATAATGCTTGGAGTCCTCTATGATACGTGATGGTTAATCTGAAATAATCTTGGACAAAACATACTTATAAATTCAAATGTTTGTGGATTCTTTCCATTCCCTTCAGCTACCTGAAATGGAAAACCTGTGTGATGAAGACCTAGAGGCGGGTTTGAGCTGTCATCATATGTTTACCAATTATGAGACGTCATGTGCTCACAATTCATTTTGATCAAGCAAATTAGCATTTAAGTAGCAATCTTAATCTGACTAGTAAATAAATAAGTGTGGTTCAACTCAGGGCAAAAAAATACATAGACTAAGGAGTAATTGAGTAAAAATGGCTGGGTTATGAATATGGAAATTGGCATTTGCCCTTGCCAAGAATTAAACTTGTTTTTAAATGGAGTCATTCACACAGAAAAAAAGAAAGTGTTTATAAGCTAGAAAATATCTTAAATTCAGTCATGCTGAACTATTAAAGTATGGCAAGCTAAAATGAGGCAGACTATCATAAAAATGTTAGCCACCATAATGGTGGCTTACTTAGTTCATTCTCCAAATGAAGTAAATACTATCCTTTCATTTTTTTATCAAAGCCTGAGGAATTGCTGAATGAAGTAGCCAATATGATTTCAACTATAACAAGGGGCTTTGATGACTAACATAGGATTTCAGGCTCCTGTGTTGAAAATTGCTCATCAAATAAGCTCTTCTCAACTGTTATTTAAACTGGCTCCACAGAATGTTATTTTTCCATTTTAAAACTCTAGTGTGCCTGTTGCTCTGAGCTTGTGTATACAAGGACCTTGGCACTTACGTGCGCCTTCACACCTAACTCATAAGCCTGATCAACATCCAGCTTTGAATTCCTCCTCTCACATCCCACATGATGATCAGATCGAAAGGCCCTCAGGTACTTGGGTTCTCTGTTGGCTCTAATCCTCTCGACTGCATTTCAGACATTTCAGTTTTTCTTTGCTGTGATTTGCAGTGCAATGATTTGACTTGCTTCAATCGGCTTTAGTTCAGGCTCTTAACAAACAGCACAAATCTCAATGGAGGCACGAGCAGAGCTCACCAGAGGAGCCCGGTGCACAGACTGCAGTGAGTAAGGAAGGCTTCCGGTGACCTCAGAAAAGTGAAGGGCTGGTGACCTTCTGCATCATGAACCAGAATGCAACATGTCCACACCCACAGGAAGAGCAACAAATGCAAGGTTGTGTCCAGTTGTTATTATCCATATCCTACTAGTAGGAAGCAATAAAAGAACAGTGGAGCTGGAAGACAAGTAAACAATAGCACTTAGACTTTGATCAATAACCTCCAAATTGGCAGTTACATTAGGCATTTAATTGCTATATTATTCAGAGCAGAAATAGGTTTTTTTGTGAAGGAGGGTTGTAATGAATAATGGTCAGAGTTTGGGAAACTACTGCCCATGTCAAAAGTAACACAGAGTGAGAGACAAAAGATTAGTGAGAAATACCAATACAGGTGATTGAGATGTGATAAGAATAGAAGTATTCCTTAAGGACTAGTTTATAGGAAAATAACATAATAGCCTCTTCTGCAGTGTCACTTACCCCTTATTGAATGTACACATACATACTGTTTTAATATACCTTCTCAGCAATGTAGTTTTCACTGACAGAATTTTGCTCTTTTCGTTGTCATCCTGCAGTTTCCCAATAAAACCTGCTATTCCTGAAAAACAAAAATTTGTTCTCCTTTTTTCTGTAAGTTTGTTCATTACTGTTGCAAAATGTTCCTCCATAGCCTAATAAAGTGCAAAAATAGCTCTGTAGAATGTCTGTAAGTTTTGATTTGATTTAATTTCAAATTGGGCATTGCAGAAAGCCAGATACAACAAAAAATGTTTAATAATCAAGAATATTTATGGTAAGAAGTGCCTGAGTGACTATGAGTTTGACTGAATTGTTCTTACTCCATTGCCAGGTAGAAAATAGCACAGTGGAGATGATCATGTTTCAGCAGACACACAGGAGTCACACTATCCATAGAAGAAGCCTTGCGAGGTTTCTGAAAATTCCTGGCAGTATGGGTGATCTTGGCTTTGAGAATGGAAATATGAAGATAGGGAGAAAGGAGATCTATACAACATTTAATTCTATGTAGTGTAAAATTAAAGTTCTAGCTCAGTGTTATTATTCTTAACAGCCACTGGAAACTGTTTTGATAGTGCATTCTGAACATGCATTAGCCAAGATGCTGAGAAATGCAGGTGAGTGACTGGCAGCTTTGAGGAGAGCTGCCACAGTGGAACTGAGCAGATTATTATGAATTTCTGGCATCACAATAAATTGAAATACAGATGAAAATCCAAATAATCCATATGGAGCTTAAAATATCCAGACAGAAAAGGTAACACAAAAATGAGGTGTGTAGCATATTTATTGAAAATTAAGGATTAAAAAGAAAATTAGGTGGAAGTCATGATTTATTTAATAACAAAAAATAAGTAATTTATGTATAGAACTAAACATATTTGTCCAGAATATGCAGGTGCTCATACTTGGAATATAGCTCTTCTTCAAGTTAAGATTCCTTATTAAGAGGAGAAATAAAGATGTTAATGCAGGAAAGATTGTCATGAATTAAGGTCAGTATTTTTCTGTATTTGGACATTTATTGTGTATTTATATTGGACAACTTTATACTTCAGATAAATGTTGTGTTGGAATGTCTGATGTTAAATGACTTTTAGTGCTGGTAAACTTATTTAAGTCTGAAGTCACATTTACTACAGTCTGCATTTAACATTCTTAAACAAAAAGCATGTTCCAGTCAATTCAGATCTCATAGCTTGTCCTTCATCATTTCCTCCGTCACCCCACAAAGTTTTGGCTAAGCCTTATCAATGGTTCATGAAGCAGCAGCTACAGTTCCATATGTTCCTTTTTCTACAGAAGAAAAGTTGTTTACATTTTATATTGCTCGGTTTTGTAGGATTTTGCAGGAATATTTGGGGATTTAAAAAACGAGCAAACAAATAAAGCTAAAAAACAAATACCTGGTATATCTTAATAGGAAAATTTAAGACTGAAGAGACATGCATTGCATCTGAAATGCAAATTGCTAAATACACAATGGTTATTATTTTCTGTCAAAAATAATTTTACACTTCCTGGAGTGACCTACAAAAAATTCCTTCTCTTGGAGACTCAGTTTACCCTTAGGCAGAGAGCTGGACTGCTGTACACATAAATTCATAAGAGCATTGTACAGAACAACGAATCACATTTACATCTTTTTGACACCAGTTGGATCTTTTTGAATGAAAGGTGTTCTTTCAATAATGTCAGAATTCTATGTTTTCCATAAATTTAATTGATTCTACCTGCTTTGTGCATTATGTAATGAACTGCTAAACTTCCTGATAAGATTTCAGCAACAGTAATAAAAGTAAGAAATTATTTTGTCATAATAGAAAAATACTTACAAAGAAATCAGAAATACATGTGGAAAATAAAAAGGACTATCAAAATAACTTTATTGACATCATGCGAAAACCAAAACTTTCAATCTTTTAAACTATTTTATACAATAATCTCTTCATATAATTAAAATAAAGTTGCCTACAGGGATAAACCATACCAAAACAGTGATTGGAAAGTGAGATGCTTTAAATGTGAGGAATGTAAAAAAAAAAGCTTCCTGTGCAAATTTCAATCTGCCGTTTTTATGTATACACATTGTGAGATAGCTTTTAATTACATGATTGTATCAGTATAGTTTCTTCACATTTGGAAATCCTGCCTTATTCAGTAAAGGGGTAGTTATTCCATATTTCTTCTTCCTCCAGTATTTGATATCAGATCTTACTCAATATCCAACAGGCAGATCCTGCATCAAATTTAAAATTATCTAACATCTTCATGGATGATTGTGCTGTGCTCTTGCCATGGCATGTAAGTGCTTCATAAAATTACTTAATCTATGGTTCCCTACAAAATTAAGTGCCACTATTATCCTCGTTTTATAACTGAGAAATTGAGACACATAAAGATTAAGGTCAGAATTGTCAAAAGTATTCTCTAATTTTGGATGCTGAACATGAGATGTTTCACGCTTCATTTTCAAAGCACATAAAACTTTTATCACGCTTTTTATCTTCAAAGCACAGCGCTAATCAACTTGAAGTTGATCAACTTTAAGGACAGTACTGCAGCTGTGTTTCTGCCTGGAGAGACTGTGGCTGGGTGTTTAGCAAATGGATTTATTAGCTCTGTACCTGAGAGATGGGGCACACCGAGTGTTGCAAATAGGCCTCACCAGAAGAGGAAAATGGTGCTTCGCTTCTGTTCTAGGCTTTGGAAGGGATCGTGCTCTGATACTTTAGGGCACGCATTTGTATGGAGTGGATTATAGAGATAATGAGGGAGTACCACTTGAGCTGAAATGTCCACATGATGCTATACATATTAGGAAATGCAAGCACAGTTCCTGTGCTGTCAGGTAAGTGGTGTCTTTATATCAGCATGGTGACACACCTCCACTAACAAGCCCCAATTTTCAGAGGGATGAATTAGCTCACACACAGTAACTTAATGGCAATCATTACCTTGTTTGGGAGCCAGCTCACTAGTCTCACTCTGAAAACAGGGTAGGCTGCCCACAGAAATATATGTGCCTGCTTACCCCAGTCATGATTGATGCCACTCTGTTTACGCCTGTTTTTTCGTAACAGAGCATCTGTATTCCTCCCTCCCAGTTTTCCATCAGTCCCAGAAATCATGCTGCTTTCTACCATTGCAGGTGCTCAGAGTCCTGTCAAGGTTATCTTCTCTCAGTAGCACTTAGATCCTTTATTTTTGGTGTTGAGTGTATCAGTAGTGAGACCAGAACCTCTGTATAGGACAGACAAAAAAAGGTCTCAGGCATTCTGCAAAGTGACTCTCTGATATTTGAAAATCCATTTATCTCTATGAATCAAAAACAAGGCCTCTTATTCCTTATTAATGACTCTTGAAGAGCAATTTTCTTGCAACTTTTTTTTTTTTTTAGTGGATATGTGTCCCAGGTCAAGCTCCTTACATATGTCCTATGTACGGCTCCAACTTATGCAATAATCTAATCTCCTTTCTTAATATCTGCCCAAAATCTAGGATTTGTAGATAGATACTTGCTGGCACATTTTAAGTGCTCAGTAGTGAAGTGTAGTCACACTAAAGAATGGGAAATCTACTAATGAAAGGGGGGAAAAAGCCAACATTTTTTAATTTTTTTTTTTTTTTTTAATTGAAACAGTATATTGGGAAATACCTGCTAAGGAAATGCACAGGTAAATGGAGAATCCTTTCTGAATAAATTAGTATGGAACTTAATGACAATGCCTATGTTTTAATGTTTTTGGGACTTTTAATGGAAACCAAAGGAACTGATCTGAAAGAAGACGATATGTTGATAACCACTAATCTAAACTTTAGACAGACATCCTTAATCATGTCAGCACATGAACAGACTCAATTATTTTAGGTGTAAACACCTTACTGCTATAGAAGACACTGATACCTCTTTGCAGCTTTTACAATTTGCCTGGAAGCAGTTTTCTCTACAGCAGATCTGTTCACAGGAAAGATTTTATTACAAGGAAAAGTGATAGCAACATATTCTAGCAACTGAAAACACCAAGAAAAAAATTATCTCTTGAATTCAGGAATTGAATATAAGCTTAAGTTAAAGTATTTTCATTCAGTTATTAGCTTCCTTATTTCCTTTCGAGATAAGCAGTAAGAATCCCTACATCTTCTTACTGTGGTACTTTAGAAAAATGGTTTATCACTTTCAGGTGTTACCAGTTTTACTTTTCTTTATTTCCCTTACATTTCTTTTGCTTAGAATTCTGTACTAGTAGCTGCATTAAATCTGTGGCTGACATTCTTACATCTTGCCATTCCATATGTTTATTTTACATCTTTAAAGGTCTCTTAGATGGAAAAATGTGCATTTTGTGACTTTTTTCCATATTTTTATTTCTCTCACACTTTCCATTAAATTTTGTAGATATTTAGCATGTTTAACAATGACTTAAACTTTTCTTACAATTTCTTATTCTTTCTATCTTTGCAACATAGCATTGTGTTCCTGCAAAAATAATCCTATTTTTATTTGTTTCTTCTCCAAATACTCTTGACCACATGGTGCTTTTGACAGTTTACCAGGACAGGGGCTATATTGAAGTATACCACCTTAGGAAAAGCAGGATGAAGGACTTTGCTGCCTTCTTTCAAGGATGGTTCTTTTTAATAAAAGGTAATGTCATACTACATATTAGACACATAATAACAGGTCTATTTCTTGTACCTTATTTAAAATGCCAGAATAATTTTGTGTGATTGGTGACTGTTGAATCTTTTGCAACCAACAGAGCTACCTTGATGCTTTGCCAAGGTCAGAAACACTAATTGTGTCCAGGTTGTTGACATATAGGACGTGCTGGAACTTGGAGAAAATTTCTGGAATATGAGGCTGTTGGAACTTAATATTGACATATTCTTAATCATTTTGCCAAAGAAGAGTAATTTGTAAACAAGATAGAACTTGGAGAAATATTTAGAGCCACTGGAGCCACCTCTGTGCTGTGGATTGTTTTCAGTCCTGGAGATCTGGACTGATTATCTCAATCCAAGCCTTTAAACAGGGCTTTAGTAAAATGATAAAGATTTAATTTCTGTGTGAATGGTTCCCTTTCTTTGTCAGCTGCTTTAAATTCCTGCACTTGGGTCTGGTCTCTGAGATATACTGTGGCACAGGTTTTTGCAGTTAAAATAAGACTGTACAGGTCTAAAGCTGTACAATACCATTACATTCTTAATATGTTGAGAGAAAACTTATTTCACCTCCAACTGCCAAGCACAGGCTTGTTGAAACATTTCGTATTACCAGCAGGTTTGGTTATTCAGCACCAGTATCAAGCTTTCTGCTTGGCTGTTTCTAATGACATAATTCATTAACAGCAATTGGCGGTCTTCATCAATGGGTAAACTCTGAGCCTGTAGGTAAGTGTCAGCAGATAACCAGCTGGTACTATATTCAGTCACAGGCTTTGCCCATTATCCATATAGCCTTTTTCCTATTGTGAAATGAACACTTTGGGAATTAAGGAGTTTTGGAAAATGGTTCAAAATCTCAGTGCACATTAAAAAGAGACTTATATTTTATCCCACTTTGGGCAGATACTTTGATTTACCCCAGTACTGGTAAAAGCTGAAATAGGGTTGCAATTAAAAGGAACTTCAGATATTATATGAATGTTTTACATTTATTCAAAGATTTGTTTGTGATGATTTTGCAGTGCTGAAGTGCTGCTGTTTGTTATTTTGAAAATATAAAATTTTGAGATCTTTCTTGTTTTCTCAGTTCTTACAAAGTCCCAAGGATATAAAGACATTACCTGCCTAAACAAGATGAACATTCCCATTAACTTCAAATTAAAGCAATGCAAATAAGGGCTGTTCTTAAGAGCAGAGCTTTGTGCAACTTTGCTTTAGTTGACTGTTATGATACAGAAATGAAAAGGCACTAGTATCTGATAAATAGATCCCATGGTGTATGGAATTTAATTCACCATAAGTTATCATTTGTCTCCCTGTAGCTGGTATCAAGTTGGTGCACCATGTCTTGTGGCTGCCTGCCCATTCATCCTCTGCAGTGTGATTGTGTACCCCTGTGTGACCCAGGACGAGTCTGTCTTGTTCAGGGATGTGGTCATGCGTGGCTGCTATTAGCAATGGTGAAATCAAAGCCTCACATGTTCCCTGGCTTACGCCTTATGTGTAAATACTGAGTAGCCTTAAATTCCATTTCACCCAACATTGCAAACTAAGAAACCAGCTTTTTAAGATGGAAGAAACATCTCTAAATTGGCCGCCTGTTTAAGCTCAAGGATATTAGCCAAAGCCTAAAGTATTTGAAGAGCAAATTGTCCAAAGGCTGTTAGATGTCTTTGGGAGTTTAGAACCATTTTTATAAATGGTGATAAAAGTGATACAAAGTGCTCTTTGCTGACACTTTGATGGGATGTAAAAAGACATATTGTTTTAGATATAATAGATGAGTGAGATTTCATATATCTGCGAAGGTAAATCAATGACTGCTTCAATGACAGTGTGAGGCTAAAAGACTTTTTGTTTCAGTTTTAAATTGTCAGTAACACACTTGGCCTTCACTGCTTGTATTAGGCTGAAATTGTGTTTGGATGTTGCTAACCCAGTAAGAAATAAGTTTAATTTGCAAGTGAAATTTGTATGAAGTAAAGAACAGGGAATGGATTCTTCTGGCAGACAGTGTTTCCCAGTTGACATTGCTGTTTGATGGAGTTATGTAAAGTTGTCACAGAAAACACTTGGCATAGCTTTTCTCTGAAATCAGAAAACAACTAGCTACCTTTTTTCTTGGGCTCTGAAATGACCATCCGTGCTTTCTATGTTTTGTGCTTTCAGTAGTATGAAATAAGCCAGAAGAAAAATCTCTATGAAATATTTTGGGACAAAGAATGTCATTCCGCACAAATCCATGATTTTTAATATTACAGGTCAAGGAGGAAGGTAGATGCTCATCAAAGTCAAAGACATAGATGGCTGACTGTAATAAGGTCCCTATAAACTATGATTGCAAAGGACTGGCGATGTAAATGGAATATGTTTATTTGAAGTTGTGTAATTTAATCCACTGATCAAACTAAAGTAATAAATGATTTGGAATACTAGCTGAGATCTATTGAACACTATTAATCTGAGTATCAATGTCAGATCAATCTCATTGCCATTAGGTCATATACTATAAATAACTGGTTTGGTTTGCTTTTCAGTATGCAGGGATTTGCAATTTCAGTCTAACACCTATGGAATGGCCTAATGCTTCCTCTGCTTCTTTTTTTTTTGATAAACCTTAACTGTTTGAGAGGCTGCAGTCTCAGGAGTGCCTGTTGCTGTTGCACTGAGATCACTGGTCACTTCACCAAGCTCGTGGGCCAGTTAGGTCCTGAATCATCTCTACTTCCTCCAAGGGTAGACCTGACATGCACCCTCTGAAGGCTGGCTGCAGACTCAAAAGCTCTATCTAAGCTAGCTTTAAACGGATGAGATGGATATTGACACTCAGATCCTCACAGTGCAGTGCAGCAGACTGAAGCACTGTGTGTTTATTGATTTCTAAATTATTTATTCAGCTTTCCTGGTGATTTTGCAGCCTTGCTCAGGTATGTTGGCACCATCTGCAGTCACAGAAAAACCAACAATGTAAATATATTCCTAACCTGAAAGTCTGTCCTGCAGCCACTAATGCCAGGTAGACAACAGGGTAATAATTCATGTACAAACAACAGGAGGCTTAACTTTGGTAACTTCAATTGAATACTAACAATTTCATAGCTGTGGACAAGGGCTTCCTGGACATATTACACTTTTTATGAGACATTGTATAAGTCACTCCAATTAGGAAAAGAAATTCAACTTACATAGAAACATTAGAATATTTTAGAGCAGCCCTATAGTCAAATACAGACAGTAATAAAGATTTAAAATGCCTTCACTGATGTGTTGAAGACCTTGCTGCCTCCAAAACCACAGAATTCTTCATCTTAAAAAATACAAAAATTTTGGAGTAAAGTTAAGCACACTTATAATAGAATTAAATTGAATTAATTAAATGATGATTGAATTAAATGATAATTGAATTAAATTAAATGAAACTGAAAATTACTAAATTGAAATTATAGTCTTTTGACTGAGATATAATTTCATCTATTTTAATAGCTTTTCTAACAGTAAATTGGCAAATATCTACATTTTTAACAACTGTTCTGTATATGAAAGAGGAAACATGAGATTCTCATGTGTTATTAAAATAAAACTGGGTTAAACAGAAATTGCATATACCAAGTAAACAAATGTTATCTGTCAAGTTCTTTTATTTTAAATCCTCTGTACTCACAATTTTTTCCCTGTCAATTGTATTATATAGACCTGCTTAATATACCTATAACTGCCCTTAAAATCTAAAAGCCATAAGGTTCAACTGAAAATAAACCTGAGAATTGCAGAACTGTACAGTAGTCAAAATAAATAGACCTAGACTCTGTGATGTCAATAAGCCTAATTGAACTTTTGGTTTATAAACAGGGGTACAAAAAAACCCAAAAATACTGAATTCCAACAGTAGGTGACCTCTACTGAAATCACAGATCTTATGATGTTGGCACATTAGCAAGAACATTTTAACAGCATGTTAAAGTGAACACTGTTTCGCTATGGACAGCATAATTTTATTTATTAGCCTTTTATGCAGCTTTTAATCCACATGCTATTCCAGATACCAGCCCAATGACATGACACTACTTGAGCAAGATGATGCAATGCTAGTCAAATCTTCTGACAGAGCACAGAGAAGAGATGGGTAATGAGAGATGGTAAAACACTACTTAAAAGAAACCTATAAATTTCTGTTCTCAGGCATTTACATGAAACCTGTTGAACATGCAGGGTGACAGTGCAGGCTGCAGTGCCCATGGTTTTTAGATGTATTTGTCATTTTTAGTACTGTAACCACTATCACTAAAAAGATACCACAAAGCCTTCAAGAAATTATTTCCTCAAAGAGGAGTAACTATCTGAATCTGAAATTGTCCTAATTCACTTTTGCACTTTTATTAAGGCAATTTTTAGAAATGTTAGAATGAAATCACTGCCTTTCTATCTAATAGAAACAAACTCTTCACTGTGGTCAGTCATTAGAACAATTTTGCAATTTCTGGAACAGATATCTCATGGTTCTGTGTCTTTTACTTGCTTGGAGATGGAGTTATCTGCTACGTAGTTTTTCTTGATCTCCAAATATATATTATGGACATATTCAAACCTTCCAAACAAGCAGTGAGGCTGTCCAATGGAACAGTATCTGAGACAGGTTAAAATATGAGCCCTTTTGCTGCTAGAGTAATTCCTCCCAATGTCTACTGCTCCAATTCTTACTCAGGCCAGTTAAACAGAACTTAGCCACCATCACTTCTAAGCATGTCAAACTATTTGTAAAGATCTGGGATAGGAGAGAGAACAAGGATCTAATGTTATCTCCCTTGCTACTGGTGTTGTGATAACTGAGTCGGTGCACAAAATGAAGGGAAGTAGCAGCCTGACAGTACTTATAATCAGTGTGATAGACAGCCCAATACAATTGCTGGAAAAGTTCTAAAGCTGAGGAAGATATAGCAACAGTGTGGAACACTGACACCTTTAACATGCTTCTTTTCAGTGCATGAAACACATACACCAGACTGGTCTCATTTTAAACTCCCCCTGTAGCAAAACATCTGGAAATGAGCAGAGGGTCCGTAAGGCTGGAACAACTAACAATCTACCCTCACCTCACCTGTGCAGACTCATCCAGCAGGACAATTTTATTTGGTAGTGAGTCAGCAGGAGAGTAACATTGAGGATAATGCTGTATTTGTATATCTTGGAGAGAAGTGCAAACCCAGGTCAAGTGTGACAGGACTTATTAGATTAATTATATACTGTACATATTGATCAAGACCCATGAAATATGTCAGAGTGTGCGAAGCTGACCATCTCTATTTACACTTTATTTTCCTTATTCTGGGAGCCACAAAATAGGTATTTTAAATGAGGCAGGAATCTTTTGGGAGGGATATTACCTTTTCATGCAATCTCATTCTCTATTAGATTGCATGGATACAGTAGATCAGGAAAATTTTTTGCAGTGCGAGATCACCCTGCTGCAAACAATACATGCACTAACAGTACAAATGGAGGTCTTGGAGCTGTAAGCATCTGATTAAATGCTCCTAGGATTAAAATGTGTAGGTGTTTACTTGTGGCTATCACTCTCCCTTTCAACCATTATATCTACATGTATGTCTCTCTGCTTAGATGGCTGTGTACACCCACATGATTGTGTGCTTGTGTTAGCATTCACCACACTCATTTATGTAAACTTTCAAGTCCCTTTTTAGATTTTACTGCACATCCATGCAGCCAGAATGGTGAATTTTTGCTCAAGGCTGCTGCTTCTGGTAGTTGACTTTCCCCACACTCGGGTCCTGTCACTGGTCACCAGAGAGAAGAGCTCAGTGCCTGCCCCTCTGTTTCCCCTCATGAGGAAGAGTATTGACCCTGGCTGGACACCAAAGCCTCTCTGTCACTCCCCTCTGCAGCTGGATAGGGGAGAGAAAATATGATGAAGGGTTCATGATTTGAGATAAGGATCAGGAGAGATCACTCACCAAATACTGTCAGGGGCAAAATAGGCTCAAATTAGAGATGTTAATTGAATTTATTACTAACAAAATCAGGATAATGAGAAGTAAAATAAGACCTTAAAAGCACCTTACCCCACCCCTCCCTTCTTCCCAGCTCGACCTCACCTCCATCAGCACAGTGAAGCAGGGAATAGGGGTTATGGTCAGTTCATCACAAGTTGTTTCTGACACTGCTCAAGGAGAGTTCTTCCCCTGCTCCAGTGTGAGGTCCTTCCCAAAGGTGATAGACTTTCCAACATGGGTCCATCCCACAAGCAACAGTCCCCCCCAAACTGCTGCAGCATGGGTCACTTCCACAGGGTGCAGTCCTTCACAGGCAGGCTGCTCCAGCGTGAGCTTCTCTCTCCATGGGCTTCCCACAGGGTCACAGCCTCCTCTCAGGCATCCATCCAATACAGGAAGCTAATGCTATGAGGTCTCTCCTCAGTCTCCAAGTCCACTGTTGTGATTTCTTTCATGTCAGTATCCACCACCATCTGACCCTCAGAGCAAGATGGGTTTGACTACTAAACCAAAAAGAAAACTCTTACCCAAACATTAATATCTGCAGCCTTGAGTATACGTGAAAGCAGTGCCTCTCAAACACCACTCTCTGACTTCATCACTGCACTTCTCTTACCACCCAAAGATCTCACAGGACGACACTTATGTGTGCTGTGTCATGCTGTGTACCAGCAGTGCACTCTTATATTTTTTAATGACAGCTAGGTTCTTAGCAATAGCACTAGACTGGACATAAAGTGGGAAGCACACACATTAGAGGTCTCAACCTGTAGTTATTTACACACCAAGCTTCAGGACAGTGTATAGCCCTGCTAATAATAAATGTGGTGTCTCATGTTAATAAGTTCAGTGTGTATCTAAATTGCTGCTCAGCTGAGGGTTGTATCTGATTTAGACTGAAAGTTAATTGGATGTGGATTTTATATGCCTTTACATTAGTGACATGGAGTGCATATCTATGGGACTATCAGGTAGTGTAAGTGATCTGTGCGTGAAAAGAAGGTGTGGATAAGTTTTGTACACATCAGGGCGTGTTTTTAATTTTATAAGTGTCTGAGTAGAATTTTGCATATCTCATCACCTCGCCCCTGCTTTTCTCTTTCTTCTCTTGTTTTTTTTTGTTCTTCCCAATCCTTTAATTTTCCTGCTGCTTTTGTCTGCTTTGCTTCCTTCCTTCTATCCTGCTAGACATCTTTTCTGCTTTCATCTATCACGTCCTCTTCTCTCTCACTCTGCTGTCCCCAAACACATATCTCCAAGCTTACTCTCCTCTTTATAATCCACAGCACTAATCTCACACCTTTACTTAGTTTGGCCTTTAATCCTACATTTTGACGTGCTACAATAGAGCTGTAGGTTCTTTGAGACAAAGAAAACATGTTAAATGTTAGTGCAGTACTGCTCACAGTTCGCTACAAATACTTTGGGAAAACTGCAAAAAAGTGCAAATTGATTCTGCACTTTTGTTTTGGTATTTTAATCTTGTACTTGTCTGTTCTGTTTCTTAAGATCATGTACCCTGAACTCATATAATTATTTTTAAAACCAACTGTTACTCAAGAAACTACTCAGATGTTAGTGGATGAGGAAGACAGCTCATTTTCTTTTCTGACAAAAATACTGTATTTCTGTTTAAAATAATTATGAGCTTGCTTCTTCATGAAATCATCTCTACTGGCGCTGCTCATAGAGAAAAAAATGGTTGTGCCTATCACAAGAAGAGTCTATAAGTCTCAGCTGTGTGAAGTAGTCCAAGTTCATCCAGACTTCTGTGGTTAGAGTGCTTTGTATGGCAGAAGTGACACAAAACAAATGTTTGGAAAACTATAATCTTTTCTTCATGTTGATTTATCAGCCTCTGTGATACAATCATCTTTAAAATGTTATAGTAAGTGAATATCCAGAATTATTTTTGACTTTGTAAATCCTTTTTAATATGCTCAGGTACTCGACAAGGAAATCAGTTGGCATTATTTAGCAAAATTTCAGATAGGCTATGCCTATTAAGTTTAATATTATTCAGAAATTAATGCAACTAATCTTCTGACTACTTCTGAAAACTACTATCAAAACTACATGTATGCTTTGTAGTGTTAACTTAGATGCTTTATATCCATCTCAGTTTAGAAATAGAGGAGAAATAGAAAGTTACAAAAGTCCTCCAGTAGTCTAAATATTTACTTATATGGAAGAACATGCAAAATGCTTTATACATTAAGATATTAAAAGTTATGATCAATAATAACTCTCTTCTTCAAGAAAATAATTTAAAATAAAATCCTGACATTTACTGTAGGCTTATTTGAAAGACTTCGGTTGAATTTTGAAGACAGTTTTTTCAAAAAACAATATTACCTGCCTGAATGTCAATATTTCCATGTTTTACTCAGACCATGAAAATATTTTCAGATCTCAGCAGCTGAAATCTGACTTCTCTCACCTCCCTCTCCCTTCACAACTGTGACTTTAATATTTCAGCAGAAGCACATTTTTTTCTTGAAAAAAAATTCCAACAAAAATGTCTCTTCTATTTTTTTAAACTTCTTAAAAAATTGCTATTTGTACTTGGCTGTGGTGAACAGAAATAACAAAAAGGAAGAATGTCAGGAAAATCATTTTGTTACACAGGCAGGTGACAATAGCTTTGGATATAATTGCTGTCAGCTCAATCTGATCTTGAATTTTTTTCCCTGAACAGACATCCCTCTGTCATCACACTCAGGTGGAAAATGAAACTTCCTTATCTTCTGTGCCAATGTAAAAATAAAGCCAAATTCACCTACTTTCTAATATATGCTCTCTTTGACAGATGATATGTCCTTTTCTGGGAAAGACTGCAATGGCACTAAGCCTATATAAGCTTTTAGACTACAGCAGCAGCCACAGGCTGGGTTTGAATATTCTGCCCAGCCTCTCTTACTCACACGGTAGGAAATTGCACCATAGTTCAGCTGCCTCTCAACCCCCAGGTTTGAATGTGGAATTCATATCTGCTTTCTCACTTCTAGCCTCAAGTAGGAAGTCTCCAGAGACCACAGAAATCCTTAAAATGGCTGAAGTCTTCATCATCGGAGGAAAGCCCTAGGCACTTGGTGTATTTGAGGTAGGAATGCAAATGCAAAACAAACCAAGCACAAGTTAAAAACGTTTCAACTTGTCATGTGTTCTAATGTAGCCTGCCACAAAACTTTGGGCAGGCTCTAATACTTTAATGAGAACTCACCTTGCATTTGTGCTATTTATACAATATCATTACATTCATTTAAGACAATTTAATGTAAATACTGCTGTTTTCTTAGAATACGTAGGATGAATGTGAAATTATCTCTATTTCGGAGAAAGAAAAACAATTGTGAAGACTCTCCCTGACACAAACAGATTTATTTGCCACTAGCCATCAGCTGCCGCTGAAAGAACAGACTTCTGCTAAAAATGAGAACTGAGGAGTTCTGGCTGCTGTTGGCCATTCATCTGAGGTTGTCTGATTCTGAGCCTGTCTGATTCATACATCTCTCTCCTGCCCTTCCAAACAGATATTTGTAGTGGACTGAGATTTATTAGGGAAGATTACAGTTGTCACTTGTACAGTGTCCTTAAGGATAAGAAGTCATCTAAAGATAGTAGAACATAAGGACAGTCAAAGTTATTACTTTCAATCTCTTTGCCACTTTTTACCTGATTCTTGAAGCCCCATATGGGTCTGGTTCAAACAGGGTATGGAAATACACGTGCAGCTGAGTTTCCTAGGCATTTAGCAACAACAGTAACCATTTTCTAAATGTTGGTTTTTGTCATAAATATCTGGTTTTCATGTAGTGATATGAGCTACCAATTCTTAGCAGCCACTGTAGCTTTCAGAAAAAACAACTTCTCCGTATCAGCAAATGCATCTTCAGAGGCATGGGTTAATAAGTTCTGTTCTTACTTACAGTCTCAGAATGAGCAATAGATTTTGTTGATGCCTAAAATTAGTTTCAAGTGGCCCAAATTAGTGTCAAAGAATATGCAAATGGAAATAAATTACCGCGTCATCTTGTCATCTTCCAGCAGTGTAGGACTGCTCCCCACAAGTCGTTTTATCAGTAAAACTATTGGCTGATTTTAAACATGCCAAGAAACGTAATTTTCCTTCTCCTTCATTATCTTGTTTCATATATACTTTTGGCTGGATTCTTCTGGCAAAATGTCTAAATTTCCTTTTCCACTATTTTTTCCCCATTTTTCTGATAAAGGTTGAATATGCTTCTCCATTTTACTTTCAGAGTTCAGCTGTGGACAGTGAGGCTGATGCACCTGGCCTACATCTCTCAAGTGGCTCATGCAGATGGAAACTGGAGCACAGCATTTTGTGAAGGAGGCCAGAGAGACATTTTAACAGAGTAACTGTGTAAGGACACAGCTGCTCGGTTGAGGTGCAGCATCTATTTGCCCTCAGTGCTGTCAGCACATCAGCAGGGAAACAGGAAGCAAGAGCCTGGGAGACATGGTCTCTTGGGAGATCTAACACCATATTGATAATGTGTTATTTTTTTATAACTTCTGAGTGTTTTCAGCTCCTTATGTTCGTTACTCTTCTTCATAACTTCTCAGTAAAAAGAAATCTCTTGCCATTTCTTTGAACCATTTCTTGCTAAGGAATCTCTTTTTTCAAAGGGGTGTGAACTTCAGTGGGTATAACATTACAGTTGTGATCTCCATTGCAAACACAATTACTATATTTCACTGCTGCAGGCACCATTCTCTGACACCTCCAGGCTCCAGGAACTCAGCTGATTCTAACAGGACTATTCAGATGACCAGCACACATCTGTATGTGCAGACTTAACTGCTTTACATTTACAAATTTTACACGTCCTCTGCAGCATAGCCAGATGTTTATACAGAGTGAAATGCTGCAAGGGCCTTTAAGTGCCCATGTAAGTATGGTTCACCCTGACGTGTTTATATTTCTCTTGGACAAAAAAAAATCACTTTTTTTTTTTTAAATCTAAGGAACTACAGGTATACTGCTGCTTTGCACAAAATCACAACAGGTATCTAAATAACAAAGGGGAAATTACTTCTTTCTTCTTTTTCATCTCTGTTTCATCACTTACCTTTGCTTTATCTCTCCAGACTAATTTCCCAAGGGGATTTCCCATTATATCAATGTGTCTGGTGAAGGTTGTGTGACACATATGACAACAGGAAGGAGAATTTCCTTTAATGCACACCTCATGGCTTTGATGAAGATCTCCAGTATAGAATATGGCTATCATTAATACTTAATAAAAATGCACCTTGACACTGAACTCTCCAAAACATTGTATGAACAGACAGAAATAGCTTATACCCCAATACATCCAAGCCCAAAATCTGGTTCAAGTCATTCAAAAACGTAAGACTCTAAGACTTTGTATATGCTGATCAAACTAAAGGCTTATGGTGGTTTGCAATCACTTCTGAGCATCCCTCTGCCCAGTCTTATGTCCATGGGTACATGGCTAACCCTTCCAAGATTATTTCAGTGAACACAAATCAAAAGCTGTAAGGTATCAATGCTCCTTTTAATCCTTATCAAGAATGGAAATCTCTCTAAGACCAGTGAAATTGAAACTTTTCAGCTGTTCTTACAAGTTTTGGTATCTAGACATTGTACCCTGTTCCCTACTATAGAGGGCTTGTGTCCCACAGGTTGAAATTACACTGTTCACTTCTATGTGTTGTTCTGATACATGGAAAATTGCATTGAGTGTTTTAAAAAGCATGTGTAGAGACATTTCCACATATCTTAGGCATAGATTTGGCCACTTAATACTACTGTATTTCAGTGGTTTGGATTATAGATGCCTAAAAAAATCTATCTCTTATTAATTAATAAAGACTTGTTTAGGATCTGTTTTATTTCTAATTGTAGAATATTTGGTTACCAATAGGAAAATGTTAAGCTGCACAGTTGCAGGTGGTTTTATTGCCAAATGCAAAGTTTGATGTGTTCAATTATACTACAACCTGACACGTTCCAAAATTCCAGGCAATGCTGGCAGGAAGGCAGGCAAACAGAGTGCTAGGTTGTCACACTACAGAGAAACACAGAAGGGTTTTGATTACCATAGATGTTTTTATGTCAGCACCCAATCACTCCCTGGATAAGCACAGTGTTCTAAGTTTGAAGGAGACACAGACAAAGGGGATGACAAGGAATAGAAACAATACAAAGAACAGCATCTTCAAGCAAGCATATATATTTTGACAACCAGGGCCAATAAAGGTGTCAGATGCAGCAGGTCTTTCTTGGTGTAAAACATAAAAATATGTTCAAGCGTCACACAATTTTATTTAAAGACCCTTTGCTATTTTGCTTCTCTTTTCTCAGAAGTAATGTCTACATTCAAGCATCCTGTGCTTGTCAGTGAGTGGGGTGGAATGCAGATAAAAATCCACGATGTTTCATCTTTCAGATTCAGCATTTGCCATTCTGGATCCAGGATCATGAGCTATATCTGTCTTCAGAGGTGTGTGCTATGGTGCTCTGCCAGTCATATCAGGGGCAGTGTAGAGGCTGATTATCATGGGGCTCCTCTATGAACTGTGCTGCTGGCTCTTTATCTGCATCTTCTGGGATATAGAGACTGTGGACTGGTGCTTCCTCAACAGCTTCAGACAGCCCCAGCACAAGGTGATATATTTGCCTTTAGGTACTACAGAGAATATGCCACATCCTTGCTTTTGGATTCAGAGCATCCTCTTAATCATTCACATTTAGATGAATTTGTCATTATGCTATCTTACACGTAAGGAAAGGAGTTAAATTTAGTCATATTTCAAGCTGCTGTCTTCTTGCAATTGGAAAACAAGCAAATGTACTAATTTACAAATTTATCTCCAGTCTTTGAATTGACACTGGAATTTTTGGGAAGGGGACAGAAAAACAGGAATTAATCTGTGTGCAAGTGTCAGGTTGATTCTGAGATTAATCACTTGAAATAATAACAATTTTAAGATTCATTCTTTTCATTTTTAGGTTCCTAAAGTTTACAATTCACTATAACTAATTAAAGCATTATGGAAACAGGTTACTTTTAAATCTGTGCTTAGCCAAAATTATGTATTCACCACTGATTTTTTTTTTACTTATCTGACTGAACAGCAGCAAAAGCAGATAGATGTAAGCATTGGAGTCAGATCAGAAGAGATAAAGGTTTAAGAAGTAAAGTGTGCAATGGCCTTATACAAGAAATACATAGGAGCTACTAGTGAAAAGACAGAAGCCCTAGCTTAGGAGCAGCCTTGGGTGTCAGTCACTGCTATTGTGAATTAATCCCTCTTTATACCAGTGCTAATAGCTTTCGGGAACACCCACAAAAATAAAAAAGAAAGACAACGAGAGGTAATTGCACGAAGATGTTGAGTTTCTCATTTAAGGTATCGTGTCTCTGTTTACATATAAATGTATTCAGAATCAACAGCATCTGGTCAGTCATTTCCAGAATTGCATAGGGTTACACTGGTTGAAAGTCATGCAGTTACCCTGAGCAGATGTGTGAGAAGATACATTCTAAATTCTAGATTTAGTAGTGAGCCACTCTTTTCAGCATGGCTTGTAGCAAACGGTTTCATGTGTCACAAAAGAACCTGGAAGTACAGAGTTTATGGATTGTCTGTGTCAGAATCTCCAACTAGCAGATTTGAACCAGGAGAGTTCACCTTTGCTTATTCATGGCATCATGGGCTATATCTCTGAAGAGGACTGCAACAGTGGGTTTTTGGAACTGGAAGCCTGAGAAATATGAAATTAATATTGACAGAAATGCACAAAGTCAAGGCCTTTTCTACCAGCTACAGAAATTTGAAGGTATTTTCTCTGAAAATGGATCTCAGAGTCAGAAGCAGCTTTGGACTCCACAAAAATGAAACACATTTCTGTAAAAAAAAAAATTTCATATTACCCTTGAATTCTCAGGTCATACTATCCATAAGGTTCTTGCCATCCTTTTGTACGTGTTATACGTGTTGCTCAATTAAAAACATATGACAACAACAAAATTATTAGAAATGATGTGTCCTCAAAAACAATGCCAACATAGTTGAGCATTTATAGAAATAGATATTACCAATACTGCACGCACGATTATGTGATGCAATCCCTGGTGTGTTTTGTAACTGGATGTTACTGAACTCTGCCAACACAGTCACTAAGCTTGTGTTTTTACTGTGGTTTCAACAGTGTTGTTTTTCTACAGCAGAGACCCAACAGGTGTACCAAGTAACATGAGAAGGGTACCCCTAAAATATTGCTAATGGAATTATTTCAACTATTGTTTATTAGGAACATTAGGTCAATCTTAATTATGCATTTTTCTAATACTAACAATTGGAAAACATTCTTTTTCTTGAACAATATTTACAGATACAAATTCATATTTTAAGGTTTATATTTTCACTCCTGTCAGTCCAGAAGTGTGAAAAAACATTGAAGAATACTGTACAAACCATGGATACTGCATGCTATGGGTGAGTTATTCTAGAGTTATTGCAAGTACAAAATGTTAACACAGGGTGTAACTAGTCAAGTCAATGTCAGAGGATCACAGGAGAATTCAGGTGTAAGGGAAACTCAGGGGGCCTCTAGTCAGGCTTCCTGCTCAAACCAGGATCAGATGTTGTCAGAATAGGTTGCTCAGGTTACCCAGATGAGTCAGAAAACTTCAGAGGCAAGAGACTGCACAAGTATTTTCTGGGCAACTTGCTCTCCTGCTGGGCTATCCTTATTGTGACAAATTTTCTCCGTCTATCCACTCCAAACTTCCCATTTCAGCTTTCAATTTGCTCTCAACCTCCTGTGATATGCCACTGGGAAAATCCTGACTCTACCTCCCAAATAACTTCCCTGTAGGTGTCCCCTGGAGCTCTGTCTTCTCCAGTCTGAACAAACCAACCTCCCTCAGACTCACCTCAAAGGCAAATAAATCTTCCAGCACTGATGGTCTTGGTGCTTTCCAAAATCACTCCAGCTGATCAATGTTTGGTGTTTTAGAGGGAGGCACAATGCTGGGTGCATGTTTTAGATGTGGTCTAATGAGTGCGAAATGGAGGGAAATAAACCTGTCCCTGATCTTCTGGCCATGCTCTGTTAACCCAGCCCCAGGAGCTATCAGTCGTTCCACCTGCCAGACTCACTTCTGGCATGGGCTCATCTCGGTGTCCACCAGAACTGCCAGGGTGTCCTCAGAAGGGCTGCCCCTCAGGCAGCCAGACCCCAGCCTGGATCACTGTCAGAGGTTATTTGCCTTTGTCTGTCCTTGTTGAATTTCACAATTTGTTCTCAAGGTGTGAGTTAAAGGAGTCACCATGTTTGGTACCATTCCAAGCCATACACACGACTGGGAATCAGACAAACTCACATGAACCAGGAGAACAGCAACCATTCCCCTTTCTGCTTTTCACCCTTGGGCAAAACACGTCACCTCTCTGTTTTAATGTTGTCATCTAAAAAGGCATTTGGCATTTATTGGTGTATTTATTTCCCATTGCAGAGCACTCGTGGCCAGGTTTATCAGCAATATTTGATTTCTTTCTCCTGAAAAAAAGAGGATGAAGACAGACAGGGATTGAACCCAGGTTTTCACCTACAGAGTCATTTACGAACAGCTGGTCAACAAATAGATAAACTCAGTATATAATTACAAATATATGTGTCTGGCAGTGAAACAAGTGTCAAAGTAATTTTCCTTTAAACCTTTTTCTCAAAAATATCTAAATTTGAACAAAAGCATGAGCTTAATTTTCATCAGAAGCATCCCTGCAGAATTCTGAGTGTAGTGCTTACAGGCTAACTCCAAAGTTGCTAAAATAGAATTCTGTGTGATTCATAATTAATTTTGTCTTTGCCATTTTTACGTTTAATATTTTATCTTTTAGCTCATTTTTCCAGCCTCTGCTATAGATGGTCAGTCATCTGCTGATACTCTTCACTTGATAGAGTGCTAAATAGGCACTTTATGATGGTGCAAAGTTTGTCTTGGGATTTACTAATTGTGAGAATAACACCCCAAAGGCAATGTTTCCTGATAAGCTGGACATTGCAGAAGAAAGGAAATCTGTTCCTTGGATTGTTCCCAAGTAAAATTTGCACATAATTTTTTCAATTACTGTGGGACATTTGCACTCTGCAAAAAAAAAAATCCAGGCCAAACTTTCAAATTGTGTTTCTGTCTGTGATTCATGCTGCACACCCTATGCAGCAGGGTGTGACTCTACGTGTTGGGGACATGTTTGTACAGATCCTTGCTGGATACCTGTGAAACACAATGGTTATTTCTGACAGAGAAACAAACTTGCTCAGTAAGTAGAAAATTCTCCTCAGCTATCAACTTTCACACTACATTTTTTGTTTTAAAAGTCCCAGCACTGGCAGCCACTTGCAGACGGTACTTTGGAGGTGTCCATTGAAGGCCAGGTGCTCATTTTGTGAGAAACACAGCAGAAAGTATTGATTCCTTTCACCAGTTCATCTGTCAGTCTGTTAGCAGGAAAAGCGGCTACCTTCTAGAAATGGTTTAAATGGTAATAACTGAAGTGACACTGTTCTCCCATGGGAACTCTTGGCTGTCTGTTATTCCTCCCACCACACAGATCATGGCACAGGCAGCTCTAATGCAATCTTTTGTCTGTAGACTTAGAAGACTCAGTGTATCTTCTTTGTGTGATGTCTCCTTTTGACAGTGAGATTTCATACCAAGACCACAGTCCTTCATTAAAGCTGTATCAGCCGCAGTGTCAAAGAAAGAGTCAAATGGCATAATGAGGCTTAGATACCCACCCAGGTTTTCCCTGTGGATAATAAAAGACATCTAGATGCAAACAGTTCCAACTCTTTCTTATCCACAAACACTACAACTTCTTTCATATATATAAATACATAAAGAAAGAAGGACTTGGAATCCTTCCACAAAATCCATCTGGAGGAGTTGTATACAGCAGGTGGTTTGAAAATGCTATTACCATGAAAATTCTAATTTGAAAGAAAAAGAGCACACAAACTCAGTGAAAACATACAGCAGACATTAACCCTGGAAAAGAAGAGCTCTTGAAGGAAATATTTCTTGGCTGCATTTTTCTCTCCCACACCAAGATGTGCTGTGCTAACATTTTATAAATGCTGTAGGTGTGGTCAGCAGTAAATCATGACTCTTCTGGGGAGTTCACTCCCGAGCACCTTCAGCTGTATTATGCCTTGAGGGTGGCTGTCTCACCGTGTACTCATGCGCAACTCAATACTTAGGCAGAGAATCTTCACATTCATGTTACAACATGGGAAAAATATTTCTGTAACATTGGTACTTTTCCAATTGCATTTTCTCATACCTGATGATCATCTTCATACTTAAGGGCTCTTGAAAAGAAATGTCTTGGCTGTGTACACAGCTAGAGCCTTTAGGGTTCTGGCTTTTCTCAGGAAAATGATGTTTACCTTTCTGACAGACTGCCAAGCATTAAAAAACTCCTTCCTGCAGTATCACAGTTAAAGAAGGTGAGTTTAAAGGGAAAAATAAAATTAAAGCCAACAAGACAACACCGCCTCATCCATAATCACAGTTTGTGAGCTTGGAAGAAGACAGAAAGCAGCAAATTGCCAAAATAAAAGCTGACAATTTATGCAATTTGGTGTTTCAGTTGGCAGAAAGAAGTATTTGGGTACCTAATCTCAGTGGTATCTGTGCGATACTATGGTGCTGTAGCTTTTAGGTCTGACCCAGCAACATATCTAGTCATTACAGAAATGCAATTGTATGACTAACGCAGCTGAGTTAGTTTCATTCTTTTTAATGTGCCTTGCTTTGTTAGAGATTTGTGTGCTCCTTTGAATGCCTTTTGTCCTTTGACTGGACTAACATATTCTGCATCATGCAGCGCTGGGCTCTGTTTTAGGAAAATGGATTTGAAAATTGGCTGTATCACATTGACACACACAGAAAGTCTCATGAATTCGTCCAGTAAAAATGTAATAGACCACAATGGCTATTCACCAAGAAACTGTGAGGAATAAAACTACATTAAATACTTGTGTTGAAGATGCAGCTCTACCTTTGGTCATTTTGGCTATTAATCAACATTTTTTAAAAGCTGATTAACCCCACATGCTAATAATATTTTCTACATTTAATATCAAACCCACAAACCAAATGGAGCAGTACAGTTACATAGTCTGACTATATACTGTCATATATTGTTGTTGTTGTTCTTGTCATCATACTACACATATTGAACTGTTTTAAACAAAACAATGCCACAGCTGAAGTTCCATGAAAAACTTCTTGTTTATAGTGTTTAAATCAAAGAAAATATGTTCCTTCATCTGCTGAGCAAAGACTGAAATATTCTGTTGTTGTCAAGTCAATAAAATCTAATTCAGGAGTTAATTTCGACTATTTAGGATCTTTTTTAAGAGACACAGTAAAACTAATTATCAAATTATTGTAAAAATATGATATAGTATTTTAATGTACAAGCACAAGTAATGGAATAACTTATTTATAATTTCTGTAATTTTTGATTGCTGTCAGCCTGTTTGCATCAACCCCAAGTACATGGCTGTTTTTTTCTTATTCTCCTTCTGATCCTTTCTCTTTCAAGAAACACACAGAAAAGGAGCGAGAATGGCTTGCTATACAAGTCTCATGTTTTTTCCAGATCTGGGCTGAGGGTTGGGAAGTTGTACAGGCTTCTTCAGACATCTCCTGCATTAGCTAGATGTTCTTGTTTGCTCTTTGCTCATTTTCTTTTTGGCTTATATACCATGAAAGCCCCAAGAGCTTCATCAGCAGGCTGGTAAATCCTATAATCAAGCTCAAGTGTAATCCTGCAGATCTGTGACAAAAAACCAAACCAACCAACCAACCAACCACCACCACCAACAAAACAAACAAAAAGAACAATAACAACAGGGGAAAAAAAAACCACAGAGAAAAAGAAAAAAAAAAAACCCTAGGAAATCTTGAAAAGCTAACCTCTCAGTAATATTTTCTCACCTCAAGTTTCTGTTTTCAGAGAGGTAGGTGGAAAAGGCTGAGGGACGTGCCACCTCCAAGGATTTGCCTTTTTGTGATGAGAAAGACAAAATACTTCAAAGTCAAGTAAGGAATATAAAATTTGAAAATGCTCAGGACTTTTCCGAATGTTACTTAAAAGTACTGGGGTACTGACTTTGCAATATCTCTTATATGCAGTCCTTCACATCTGTCTGAATTTGAAAAAAGTTCTTGTGATGAGGCTATGAGGAAAAAAGTCAGTTTAATTATTCTCCCTTAGAGTTATGCTTTTGCAGGTGAGGAAATATCTTTTTTAAATTTATGCAGTACCCAGCTGTGTAGTATAATATTAATGGATAACCTTTAGTACTGTTATGATAGAAATAGGAAATCCAAGAAAAACAGGATTTCACTCTGTAGGTTTGGGGGCTTTTAAAATAAATTTAAGCTTTTGTGCCAGCAAAATAGGAATCAATGTTTTGCATTTCATGTTGCAAATGATATTGACATTTTAGTTTTCACAAAAATGAGATTTCATTTTAGATTAGAACATTCAGCCAGACTTGTAGCACCCTGAATGTTCAAAAAATTTAATACTCTGTCATTATCTTCAAGTTACATATGGATCAATCATAATGTAGTAGACACAAGGTAAATCACAATGACTCTTATTAGGACCCGATAACTTCAAATCTCATGAACTATTCATAACGAAACCAAGTATGGACCTCTTTTAGACTTCTAAAAGATGTCTAAGAAAATCACATAAAATCTTTTCTATACTGCCAGCAGAATGAAGGTTTGTAAAGTTAATGTCTTCCTGGAAATGCGTGTCAAGGCATCTGTGGAATTGTTCCAGGAGTAGCTCCGCTGTCTGGCTGGTGCAGACCCAGCACAGTTTGACACAGAGGGCAGAGGGAGAAATGAGACAACATTGCTGTGCTCACTCAGCAGTAGTTCACTTGTTATGTGCAACTTCCCACTGTATAGGTGTGGGAGGTTATGTTATCATGTACCCCTATCCTTACTTTCATCACCAACCTCGTGTCAGCTTCAGCTTCAATCTCCATCAGCAATTAATGTTTGAAATCATTGCTTCCCAATAAAGACATCAGGAGCATTCCTCTCAACTCCAGGTGGGTGTACTGGGCTCTAAACTGAACCTTTTGTGTTACCAGTAGAAAAATGTAACAAATTGCCTATAGGAGAATGAAATATTTCAGCAATAGCAGGACTGCTTTGTTTTGATTTGGGTTTCGTTTGGTTTTGGCTTTTTTTTTTTTTCAATTTGTCTGAAGAAATCTAGGCAAACAACAAAATATAGCTTATATTTCTTGCATTTCTGTTTAAGCATTTACCGCCTGGAGCCAAAAACTAAATTGTAACACAGCAAAATAATCTGTTCTTACATTGTAATGCTTCCTGTATGAAAAAGACTTTAAAGGGGAAAAAACTCATCTCTCTGTTAGCTTTTCACTAGAAACATCAGTCTCACAGGGTTTCAGGCAGATACAATTCGGGTGAGAGACCATGTTGCAGCTATCATCCCTCAAAGACATGGGTGTGAGGGTCAACAAAGGTGAAATAATACTGATTCTTATACTACAGTTATGGTATCCCAAATGTAAAAAGAAAAAGAAAAATTGTAAAAAGGACAATAAATAGTATTGATTTTTTGGTCATTTTTATCATTCATTATGAAGTCATAAACAGCAGGATAAAAAAAATTTGTTTTGCAGATAATCCTCCCAAATACCCTTGGTTATTAGACATAGGGTCAGTTGCATTCCAGACAAATACAAATTTACCCTTATTTTTCATAGAAATTGGACGGAAAAAAAATCATAAAACGATAACTGTTTACATACCTAAAGTATCTTCAAAAGCCAAGTTATATACATCCTGAAGGAGTTATACTAGATAATGATAAGAGAAAGATAGTGTTGGAGGTAGGTAGTAATTTCATTATTCAAAAGAGAGATGGGCAACTTCATGTTCCTCAAATCCTGGTGGAGTTGTAACAGTAAGCAACAGGGGGATCTCTCTGGCAGAGTGTCTTTTCTGGAAAAAGTCAAATAAAAACAAATGCAGTAAGCTGAACATCTGTACTGTTCTTTACCTAAAGTCATACTCACTGAAAAAGGAAGGTGAGTTCTCTCTGTGATCTTCCTCTGTCACAGGTTATAATCAGCCTGTGGGACCATCTGGGGAAATGTTTTTTTCCCACCTGGCCACAGTGTGTCTGGTTCAGGCACAAGTCTACTGGAAGCAAAATGACTTTAAATTTCCCTCCTTTCAGGCACTACCAGGCAGAGGGTCACTTTGCAGTCACACTAACCAGCTGGGGGCACGTGGCTGCAGAGCCCTCCTGCGACTCCCTTCCTCAGAGACAGACCCAGCAGGTCTGCCTGGCCAGGTGTCTTTCTCACAGTGTATTCTGCTTAGCATTCTGTGGTGTGCTGTGGTCTAAAGGGCCTCTTCACAAAATGCAGAAATACATGTATTTCTTTTCTTCAGAAATCCTACTTCATTGGGTTTGTATCAGTCAAATTTTTGCTGAAGCAAATCATGGCATTAACTACCACAGAAATGGACTTTATAATTTACTCCAATGAAATCTGAAAGCTCTTCAGAAGCTACAGCTTCTTACTGCTGTTCAGTGACCCAGCGGCTGCCATGGATGGAAGAAAATAGGCTGTATCTTAATTTGCTCTAAAGTGGCTGCTTATGCAACACTGGATTCAGTGTGACAGCCTAAAATGCCTGTTTGCCTGTATAGTCTGTCTGTTCAGCTTCTCCAGCTTGCTCCTTTACATTGCTTTCCTCCTGCAGTTGTTGCACTGGATGCTGACACTGGAAGTCATGAACCCTTCAACTCTGGTGGAGTGAAGGCAGAGCATCCCTGTGGAGCATTCTGTTGCTGGAGATAAGCTTGTCCTAGAACCTAAAGGAGCATTCAAAACCAGCCCACTTTCTGTAGGTGCCTTACTAGTGACAGAGTTGCTCCTGGGAGCCTGCTGGGGCATACACTGTGATGTGGATTATTTCCTCTTGAGATGAAAGCAAGAAGTTCCTCTGTAATGAAGGATTTAATGTTTGTACTTCATTGGTGTTGCCTAGATACTGTAATGACTGATGTCTTTAAAACACAAATAATCTTGCAAACAATAGAACATTATTAAGGTTGCAGAGTCAAGTACTCAAAAGATGGGAAATTCCAGAACTAAGATTTCCCAGGAAACCTTAATTCAGCCATTTTTTGCTGAATGTACCATGACACTTTAGTTACATAGGTCACTTGCTTCATTAAGCATGAAGAGAGACAGCATTCCAACAGTGAGCAGTTGTATATTGCATTTTCTTCTCACTGTTCACTGTATACCCCATGGCCTTATTTGCCTCACATTATTCAAACACTGCTGTAAGGCAGAATTATTCATTTCCTCTAGGGTGTCAGAGTGTTTCACAAACATTAATTAATTCAGTCCCACAAAACTCAAATTAACTCATTTTTTGGTAAGAAAACCAAGACAGAAGTTGTTTAAGGTCGAAGGTTTCTATCAGGTTGAGGTGTCAGTCAAGGTGATCCAAACCAGGAGCTTTCAGACTACTTTGAACTACATCTTCAGGAACAGTATCTGTTGACTTTAACTGCAACTTTTACTTATTTTATATGTAATAAAAGGTTTCTTTTTCTAAACAGGGTTTGCACATATGCATAAATATAATGTACCTAACTCTTGACAGTTATACATAATAATGTATTTCTGGTCTATTGTGCTCTGAGAGATATTTTGAGTCTGTATTTTCTAATTCAGTGCTCACTGAGTCAGTGCTCATGTGCACTTGTCTTTGGAGACTGCGTACTGGCATCATTGATACCAGAGATGCCTTCAAAATGCCTTGAAGACTGTCTATAATGAAACATTCTAAAGGAGTGGATTTAGCATAGGGATCTCTCATAAAAATACTACCCTTGAACCTTCACCGTGACACTATTCATTATCTAAATCAATTGTGTTTAACCTTTCCTGAACCTCCATTTAAATTAAATGCTTATTAAATACAAATGAATTTTTTTATGCTCTCAATATTTTAAGAAAATTGTATCCCCCATCTACTCTGATAGAGCATAAACTGCTTTATTATGTGAATTCACCTATTCTACATATGAAGTTCTGCTCTAAATTTTAGTATGAGAGGAGTTTCCTGGTATTTATAAACCCTATTCTAAAATGTATTTGCCTGTTCTTATCTTATGGGATATTTGGTCTCTGCTTTATCCATATTATATTCCAGCATATCTGTGCCTGTATAAGAAAATTTTAAGGAAACAAAAGAGGAGAGTGCAAATACACCTTTACACAACTGCACAGTTCACAGTGTACTACCTTGAAAATATATTTGCCTTTCAAAGACATGGCGAAATGTCTCAGATGTTTGCTGAGCAATACAACAGTCTAACCATAGTTGTGTCAGATTTGCTGTTAAAAAACAAAGAGGTTTTGCAACAAAGAGCTCTGAAGTACTCATGCTAATAACAAAGGTTTATATTTGGTCTAGAGATTAAACTGAGAGCTGGACAGTTGAGAAAGGACCCTAACAAAACTTTATTATATGTTGAAACTCTTTCAGCCTTTTTTTGTGATGAGTGACCTATTGAAATAACTCTGTGGAAATATCTCCAGGATGAAATTGCTTCTTCAGCAAGAAAAGAAGATGTAACTACAACCTTCAGAGTCACATGAAAACATAAAAGTGAAGGTTATTTCTCTCTGGTTTGCATATTGGCAATGTTAATTGAAAAAAATATTAAGTGCCCTGTAGGGACCTAATTTGAATTCCTTTTTGATTTTAATGGAAATTGTATGAGGCAGTTCATAAATCTACCAATGATGTATAAATGAGTATAGAGCTTTATTTGTTGCATGTCAGTATAAACTTTCTGTTGTTCTTTTTTGTTCAATTATGAACACATGAATTTGGTTGCACACGTTAAGATGTGTGTGGCTAGATTCAAAATTCTGATATCATCATCTTTTTGTCTGTGACAGATTTCTGAAACATTATTCTAAAAATTTTTAACTTTATCCATTACTAAAACATTTTTTTCATATCTTCTATATTTAGTTTTGTTCATTTTACATGTACTGTCAGAGATCATTTCCTGCAGCTTTTTTTGGCAATCCATGTAATCCATGCTTTGTCTGTTATAACCTGCTCATAACTACCCTTTGTTTGGTCTATTATATATGTAGATATACCAAACAATACTGGGCTCAGTATTGTTTACTTTTTCATCAGTGACTTGGATGAAAGGGCAGAGGCCTCCCCAGCAAGTTCCCTGAGGACACAAAGCTGTGTGGGCTGATACCCCAGATGGCTGTGCAGCCCTTCAGAAGGACTTCAACAGGTTGGAGAGGTGGGCAGAGAAGTGTCTGAAACTCAAAAAAGGCAAATGCAGGGTCCTGAACCTGGGGAGGAATAACCCCAGGCACCAGCACAGGCTTGGGCTGATCTACTGGACAGCAGCTGTGCAGAGAAGGACCTGGGGGTCCTGGTGGACAACAAGTTGTCCATGAGGCAGCAGTGTGCCCAGAAGGCTGGCAGTACCCTGGGGTGCGTTAGGAAGAGCATTGCAGGCAGGTCGACAGAGGTGGTCCTGCCCCTCTACTCAGCCCTGGTGAGGCCACATCTGGGGTGTTTTGTCCAGCTCTGGGCTCCTCAGGATGAGAGAGACAGGGAGCTCCTGGAGCAGGTCGAGCAGAGGGTGGCAAAGATGATTTGGGGACTGGAGCATCTCTCTTATGAGGAAAGGTTGAAGGAGCTGGGACTGTTCAGCCTCAGGAGAGAGGACCTCATCAATTTTTATCAGTATCTGAATATGAATATGAAGATAAGACAATGGAGCCAGGGTCTTGGTAGTGCCAAGCAATAGAACAAGGGACAAAGGGTAGAAACTCATGCACAGAAAGTTCCTGTGCTTATGATTATGACACCTGAATATGACAAAGAATGTCTTTACTGTACAGGTGACTGAGCAATGGCACAGATTGCCCAGAGAAGTTGTGGAGTCTCCTGCAGTGGAGATATCCAAGAACCATCTGGACACAATCCTGTGCAATGTGCTCTAGATGACCCACTCTGGTGCCTTCCAACCTCTGTGATTCTGTGATATCTTTTGTGATTTACTCTCCTTTAAAAGACAGTTTTTAAAGTGGAAAATCTGTTCTTAACTCCTACAACTGAGCTCCATGCTGGAACAGGGAACTGTAAATCCAAGTCAAGGGCAACTGTTGTGCACTCAGAAGAGATTCTGCCTACTTAGAAGCTGTATAGCAGTGGCCAACAAGGAATACATACCATGAAAGCATCTGGTTTTCATTTCCACTAGGAGGATCTGCCTAGTCACTTCTGTGCTGATGTAACTGCTGGGGTATTAAACTCATCAGCAGGACATTAAATAATATTTATTTGCTGTGAAGTCTTTGTGTCTGGAATTTTTCTCCTGTACTGAGATGCAAGGGCATGGCCCAAATTCTTTATTGTCCTGATGCTACTCAAATAGCATCATCTTCACATTCTACACTATTTTTTTCATCAGATAAGACACCTAGACCAGTGTAAGATGATCCTAGCAGAGCGTCTGCTAAAGACAAGCATTTATCTTTTCTTTAAATCTGATTATTTGAATCTGCATCTAAGACTGAGGCTATATCTTCCTTAACTATGCAGAGATTTTGCTAGTGTCAGCTAGGAGAGGTGATTTAGCCAAACTGGAGGTGTGAGTTACTTCCATATCATTGCTAGCCCTTGGATTCACTTGGAACCAGAAAACTGTGAATGTCACTTAAAGACACTTGTTCTCTGTTCTCCTGAGGTAGCTACACTTTCAATACCCCTTGGGTAATGTGGATGTATGAGGAGGGAGAGACAGAAGAGGTGGAAAGAGAGAAGGTATTCACTGAAAAAAAGGTGATGAGAGAATAAATGTTTTCACCCTTCAGCTTTGGAGCAAAATACTGCAGTCTGAGCAACTACTGTTGTATTCTCCAGGGCTCTGTAAAATATATTTACTGCAAAAGTCTTTAATTGTCCTTGTACTGTATAAAACAAAAGCAATGAAATGAAGTTTCAGTCAAGTCCTTAGCTAAAGAAAGGGAAATTCAAAAGCGAATTGAAAAGGAATTCCCTTCCTTTCAAAAGGGAAATTGAAACGGAATTTTACACCTCTGAGACTTAATTCCAAAGAATATTATCATGCTTGAGATTTTTTTAACTTGCAGTACATGTTTTTATCTCTACACAAAACTCTCTTTAAGATAAAATGAAATATTTCATTGATTACTACAAGAGTGGTTCATTCTTACACTGTCTTAATTTTTTTTTTTTAATAATTGACCACATTTTACATTCTTCTTTTAAAAGATGCTAGATATTGTTTCCCCTTGAGTATTCAGGTTTTCTCCTTTTTTTCCCCAATAGTATTTGTAACCTCTTCAATCCAATGCTTTAAAAGCTGTTTTTTAATGTTTTGCCAATGTCTGTTTTTTCTGAGTTTCATATCCTCCAGTTATGTTTGGAATCTCAATCTATATTAATGTAAATGTTTTCTTATTGTTTTATAATGCATAATTTTGTCAAAATATGCTTTGAAATAAATACTAGACTGTACAGTGCCTAATTTACTTTGTTAGAATAGATACAGATTTCAATACACACCAGACAACTTGTACTCACAAACTGATACTCAGAGAAGCTTACATTATTTGAATTTAAGGCTTTTAAAGTCCTATTCCATTCTCTCAGGCTTTTGATTTAGTTGGACTTCTAGATTTATAATGTAAGAACCAAAATAAAAACTGCACCAGGTCTTGACACTTGATGTATTTTGACATTAGAAAACATAGCTGTAAAAAGGACAACAGCACCATCTAAGAAAAGGCCCAAACTGATGTCAGCTCTAAAATGAGCTGTGGAAAAGCCACTTGAATTGAGTAATTTCTAAGGCATGACTTTTCAGCTAAGCTGAGAATATCTGCAGGTATTTGAGTTTTGCTTTGGAGAATTTTGCTCTTTTATGCCATCATTCTGTGGTTTTGCTTAGCTTAGGGCACTCTGCACTGTCTAGTGCAAGCATTTATGAAAAAAAAAGAAAAAAAGCCACAATTAATTTTGCAGTACTTTGAAAATACCAAGGTCTCGTCTACTGACTTACACAGGTTTAAAAACACAAACCTAAGTTAGTTCATCAATGATTGATTCCAAAACTCCATCCCCCTCAAACAGGCAGCCAAAATGTTCTGTAAAAGTGCCTAAAGAATTTTTCAGGAGAGTTCATCTACTGAAGACTTTTGTTGTTAGAGTGAATAAATTCACCAGGTTTGATATTGTGGTAGATGTGGTGGAATTTTGGGAGAGATGGTAATTTTCATACAGACACAACTTCAAAAGCCTGTGTAGTTTGTAGGAGCAAGGACACCATTGTAGCTACAAAACTCGGTGTAAAAAGAGCTGCTCTGTTTCACTTGTACAGAGTTGCACATTCAATTCTTAACAATTTCACTGGAGCTAGAATGGCAAGGGAGATGCTGTGATTTTTATCAGCATATGCCAGTATTGTTGGTAACAAAGAGATTCTTTTATTTTTGGGCTGCTTGGTGAGGCAAAAGTTGTGCAGAGACCTCAGATCACAGAAATGTTGTTTGAAAGTGACTTCTAGATGAGATATAGTCCAACCTCTTGCTCAGAGCAGCACTGTCACTAACACTACAGTCATTCAGCTATGGCTTTGTCTGAGTTTTGAAAACCTCCAAGGATGGGACAACCTGTTTTAATGTTGCACTATCTCCCAGTGGTTTTTCGGTTGGTTTGTTGGTTGGTTTTGTTGTGCTGTGTGTTTTCATTTCTGCCATGCACCTCTCAAGGTTCCATGTGTCCTTTGACCTTCTCGTCATACTGATTGCCACTACTAAGAAGACTTAGGCTCTGTCATCTTTGTAGCTACCCTTCAAGTAGCTGCCACGTGCTGTAAGACCCTTCACCTTCACTCTGCTGTGCTGAACAAGCTCAGCCGCCTCAGCTTCTTAGTTAGGCAAGGCTTTGTAAAGTGGAAAAGACTGTGGAAAAGGACTATTCAATTTAAACCATGTACAGTAGGTGATGAACAACTGAGCCTGATATGTGTGAGAAAACCATTGACTTAATTACTATAAACACACAGTAATATAAAAAAAATTATTATAACTAATACTATAGTGTCTTAAAGTTTCTATTAGCATCAGACACTTGTTGCTTTTAGCACTATGAAAACCTGAAGTATATTAATTCCTGGTGAAACATTTTTTCAGTCTGTCTCTTTAACACAACATTTGTAGGAGTCATTTCCAAATTAATATTTTATAGAAGTTATGGAAAAAGGTATCCAGCTTGATCCTGTTAAGACCCACACAGACAAAAGATTTCAGAGTTAGAGACTCTGAAAAGTCATTAAACAAAGAGTCTAAACTTCTATAATCCTTTGTTCATTTTATTAATTCCTACCCTTTTGCCCCTTCTCAACTGACTAAAACTCCATCATATTAAACCAATAGTCCATAGGAGACACCATATTAGCGTAGGTTAAGGTGCTACTCTTATGGAAAGCACCATCTTCCTATCTTTTCTTCTGTTTCAACAGAAATATTCCCAGGGAATTAGATGAAGTGGGAAAGGTGTTTTGGCCTGATAAAGATAATTCTAAGTGCATTTTCTACATGAAAAGGTGTGCAGCCATAACTGAAAAGTGGCCTCTGTGACTAAGCTACCTTTCAAAATCATTTTTCACTAGGGAGGTAGATACCTCAGATTTTTGTGTTTTAATTGAAGTAAGACAGTGTCTTGTGCAGTACAACTTATCTCTTCAAAGCTGAAAGCTGATCAAATGCAAAGTTTTTAAAAGTTAAGAACACCTGACATGTCATGAAAGTTTCTGTTAGTGGAAGAAATTCTAAAACCTGGAACTTACCTTAAATTGTGATGAACGTGAAAACTAAATACAAAGGATAGAAAGAGATGGTTAACATTATTTTTTTCTCTTTAAGGTTGTAGGAAAAAACTAGTATTATCCATTCCCATAAGACCGATTGTCAACAGGTACAAACACTGCTGTCCTTCCTGAATATTTTAAATTTTTTTTTAAGAGACAGGAGCTGAGATTTATTTCTAGTAAGTACAGCTGAAAAAGAATGGAAGGACAGAAATGTCAGGACAAGCAATCATTTTGTGCCATGGCTGGAAGAAAAAAAACCCTATGGTTTTCATAGTTACAGTGCCAACCCTCACAATTCAGCAAAGGAGATGGGGTAATAAAAGGACAGAAATAAACAGGGCAAAGTAAGAAGAGTGAAATAAATGACTGGAACAAGAATTAGGGTAAGACTAACTGCATAACTGAGTGAAAGACTTAATACCTCTGTCAAGAAGACTTAACTTTCAGGCTTGAAGAGTAAGTCAAATATCTCAATAAGAAGTACTGTAAGAACAGGCTGAAGTGGTAACCTTTTTAAATGGAAATTTCCAGTAGGCAGGTGGATATCGTATTTAAACATAAGTGATCACAAACATATCTTGAAAAATTTGAGTAAAGGAGGGGAAATTAGGCAAGAACTCTTCTGGAAATATAAAGATTGTATGTGCTCATTATGTTGTGAGCTATGCATAAATTTATTTTGTATTGTATATCAGGTATTACGGCAACTCAAAGAGAGTACACAAGCTGACAAAAAAATTGGAAAAATAAGACATCTTGATTAAATTGTGCATTAGGCATCCTGGTTTTTTGTTTCATCACAGTCTTTTGTCTTCTCCAACAGCATCAATCATAGACAGCGAAGAGAAACTGGTAAATACACACTGATTGACAGCTTTTGCACTTTTCAGCTTCAACTAATGGAATTCCCAGGATGCTTGAGTATGCACAGCAGGCTTGCTGATTTTCTCGCAAATAACCTAGCAAATTCCCTGCAGTGGTCTGGGAAAAGAGGGTGTGAAGAGCTGCATATTCTGTCCTCCAAAGAAGATGCTGCAAAAAGAGACAAACAGGTGAGTAATGGAATGGTTGCTTCACAACCACGTAGATATTTTTGTTACACATAAAAGCTATGTCATAGGTAAATTGGGATGTGACATATAAGAATAAAAGACCTGACTCAGCTGTCAGCAAACTTGTCTCTTTTTTGACCAAAGGTTTCTTCATCAAGGAAAGTAATTGGATTGCTCTAAGCTGTACCTGGGGAGTGAACTAATGTGCATGCTGTGTAAAATGATCATTTGACTTGGCCCCAGAGTGAACAAATCAAACCAACTTGGCAGTAAAGCTGTTTTCAAGAGTGACAAAAAGTCACTTACATTTAGTTAAAACCAACATTTGCATCAACAGATGACTTATTACTATCTCCAAAAATGAAAAAAATATTTCTATTTATTGAATATATGTTATAAAAGTACACTTCTCTGATATGCAATGTCATAAACATAAAACTCATATAATGAGAAATATTTGTGGCAGTGAGAGCAGCAACTATCTATCATAGGACATGGTAACAAGTATTTCTAACATATATGAGATACGTAATATATTTGACAGTGTTCATTTCCTCTAAATAACTTAGTATAAAGGACACTGGGTGCAGGTCCTGTTCCTACCATTACCAGTAATCAGCAGTAGGAGAAAGCTCAAATTCTATGGTTAAAAATGATACATTTTGATAACAGATTGCCACAGGAAGATGACAAATTTTAGAAATTAATCTACTTTTTGTATCAACACTTCAACTTTTGGTTTAAAGGGAGAATACCTTTCTTTGGAAAATAAGTAGAAATATTTTATTTTCTAACTTCATGTTAAAAAAACCCTTTTTTTATTGAAAATCTTTCTAGATTTTGAGAGAGGAAAATAGATTGAAGTTTTTGCATGAAAAGCTTATGCTAATGTCATTGTATGTACTTGAACAATAACTTTCAGTCTTTGATTAAATTTATTACAAACAGAATTTTAACAAAAAATATTTGTCAGCACTTTTCTAATTTGTTGGATTTGTAGCCTTAGAATTTGCAATGCTCTTTCCAATCAACAGATACCTTTTTTGTTTATTTTTATAGCTAGAGGATTATGGGTAAGCAAATCCAGATGGCTCTGTCTTTTCCTCTCCTGAAACATCCAGTTGCACAGTGGAACACATCCTTCGAGGAGGACAGTTACTCACAGTTGCCCAGAGAAGCTGTGGATGCCCCATCCCTGGCAGTGTTGAAGGCCAGTTTGGATGGGGCTCTGAGCAACCTGGTCTAGTGGGAGGTGTCCCTGTCCATGGCAGGGGGTTGGAATGAGATGATCCTTGAGATGTCTCCTAACCCAAGCCATTCTATGATTCCAAGCAAGAACCTGAAGCTAGTAATTATGTCCTGTCTTTTTCTTTGAGTGCATTGTGAAATTGTACTAGCAAATGTTGAGGTCTGGTGACACAATGTGCAGTGTGTCGCTGTTTACAGAAAAGCAGATCAAAACTGATCAAAATATAGGAGCTGGGAAGAGTCACAGTGTGGTAAGTTAAGTAAAGCATACATTTGGCTAAAGGACAGAACAAGACAGGCTCCAATGATCCTAATTTAAACCTGATACTTTACCAGTTAGTAAAGCCTAAATCCGAATCAGTGGCACAAAAATCAAAGAAGATATAACATTTTTCATAAGGATCCAACTCTGGATCCTGAATTCTCAAGTAATTACTCAGATGACTGTAACAAACTGATCCGAGTTTTCTTAGAGTATGAGCAACATCCTTCCTAAATGCATGTTCAGACCCGGTGACACAGTCCTGAACTGGATTGCTCCATAAGGTTATAACCAGTGTATTCACCAAATATTTGCGGTAAAAGCTATGACCACTATTATCGTGGCAATCCTACCCCCAACCCCCACCTTAAATCTGAAAACTCTAAAGAGCATGAAACAGGAAATTTCACAATGCGTTATTCAGGTAGGTGAGATCTATTCAGGGAGGAGTACACAACACACTAATTTGTGGGTACCTTAACCATAACTCACAAGTGTCTTATTTGGTTTAATAAAGTGCATTTCTTCTTCCTTGCCTCCTTTAAGAGCACAGCAACTCATTGCAACTGTAGAGGAAAACACAATGACATAGGACACAACAGTCAATTAAAATTATGTCCATAGAACCTAATTACCTGCATTTGGAATGTCTGACAAATATCGCAGAAGTACTGAGCTAGGCAGTCTGGCAGGAGGAAGCATCAACATTTCATAAATTGGCCCCATTACGGTTATATTGCAGAGCTCCAGGAAAATATTTTTGTGAGCTTGTAGTGAGTAGGATAGTCAACAAATACACAAAACAAAAATTAATATTTCCATAATGAAAAGTAAGTTTGGAGTGTGACACCATAGATATTGGAAAATAGTGGAATAGGCCTTCAAAAGAGAAAATCTGTTTGCAAATGAATTACATGCTACAGATCAGTCATTGAAGCCGTAGAGGCAAAATGGCAATTTATATTTAGTTGTTTTGTTTTCTGAGGGGTTTGTAGGGTTTTTTAATGTCTCCAAAGTGATAAACAGTCCTGGATTCAAACTAGTCTTGCTACTTCATTCCTACCTGTGCAGAAAACCTGCTGTGAGCATATGTCATGGTGGTATGTCATGATTCAAATCAACGTGAGTGAGAAAACACCATTTTACTTAGAGGCCTTTCTTAGTTTCTTCTTAACAGAAAATAATAAGTTTTTGAACATACCCTGCACCCTGTTCCTTCCAGTGCAAGTTACCTCTCTAGAAAGACTGCATCCCACTTTGTTCTCGTGTCCTGCGAGGCTCAGCTAAGCCAGCTAGCTCTCCTCAGGGCCTGCTGAATGGAACTAGGAAACAGGGGCTGTGCTTCCATATTCCTTCATGCAGAGGAGAGATCTGAGGCCAGACTTAGAATCAAAGTCACAGAATGGCTTGAGTTGGAAGGGATCTTTAAAGATAATCTAGTCCAACCATCCTGCAAGGAGCAGGGACAACTTCAACACAGGTTGCTCAGAGACCCATCAAACCTTGAATGTTTCCAGGGATGGGGCATCTACCACCTTTCTGGGCAACCTGTTCCAGTGCCTCATCACCCTCACTGTAAAAATACTTCTTCCTTATGTGTAGTCACAAGCTACCCTTTTTTAGTTTAAAATCATTACCCCTTGTGCTATTGCAACAGGCCCTGCTAAAATGTTTGGCCCCATCTTTCTTGAAAGCACCTTTCAGGAGGGAAGGCTTCTCTAAGGTTTCCCTGGAGCCTTCTCTTCTCCATGCTGAACATCCACAAGTCTCTCAGCATGCCTTCACAGTAGGGTTGCTTCAGGCCTCCAGTTATCTTTGTGGCCCTGTTCTAGACCTGCTCCAAATGGTCCATGTCTTTCTTCTGCTGGGGGCCCCAGAGCTGGACACAGCACTCCAGGTGGGGTCTCTCCAGAGCAGAGGGGGAGAGATGCCCTGATGGCCACCACTGCTTGTGATGTAGCCCAGGATGCAGTTGGGTCTGGATGAACTGGATTAGCAGTTCAATTGCCCAGCACCCAGTAAGGGGCAAGTGAGGAAGGACCAGCACAAGAGTGGGAAAGATGCTGTGTCCTGAATATAGCAAAGTGCCTTTCTGCAACCAAGAATCAGTTGCTCATCCAGGTCCTTGAGGAAGGTGAGAGTTACCTGGGTGTCTGTTTAACTTTGCTGAAGGGCAGTTCATAGAACTCTGAACTACGAACTTTTTTCTGGTTTTGAGCCTTGATTCTCCTGTCTCAGAGGCATCTTCTCTCTGTCCGTCTTCAAAGATCATTCCCCCATTGCAGTTAGACATTGTACTCTGTCCCAAACTTCAGTTTTCCCTACGTTCATTTGTAAAGTCTGGCATTGTCAGAGTTGTGGCCGTGATGTGAGTATTGTCCCCTGGCTGTGGGCTGGAGGTAGCCAGCCCAGTGGCAAATTGGTGTCAGCACCACATGAGCCACACTGAAACCACCCGAAACTGAGCATACGCAGGCTTTTAATGAGCTTGTTTAAACTGCAATCATGATGCCTGGAAAACACACAGAATTCAAGACTTCCCAGGCCACAGCCACTGATCTAGTAAGGCTAGCACTGGAGTGGCAGAAAGCACATATGCCTACCTCACCCTGAAAAATTTGCAGCTTAGCTTTCTAGCTTAAGCTTCTGGTGGAGACAGATATGAGCTAAAGCGTCAAAGATTTTTTGTGCTGACATTGGCAGAAGCTTTGCATGGAGAGTCAAACACTGAGCTGTGGATTCCAGCACACAGGAATGTACCACACTGCCCAGCTCCTCTGCAAGTACTCCCTGTGCACCAGGTATTTGGGATGCAGGCACTCACAGTCATGCTGTGTGAGCCAGGCAGAGCGAAAATAACGGGATTTCCACCAAGTATCAGTAAAAGCTGGCAAATGGTCATGCTAGTAATTGAATCGTTTGCAAACTGAGGAGGAAAGGGAGAAAGTCCTGATAGGATAAAACGTGATCAGAATAACAGCTTGCAGCTAAGCAGCTAAAACACATGCTGTGCCTCCTGGGAAGTGAGAGAAAAGCTGAAAATACAGCAATTAAGACCTTTATTTACCAGTTAGCAGGCAAGTACATGCAATACTGTGTGCCTTTGCACAGTCAAGTTCCAACAAGTTAAGAGATATCCTTCAAAAAAAGCAGAGCTGTACTGTACTCTTTGGGATGCATGATAGGAAAGTGTTTGTTGTTCCTGTTTTTGAACAAAGGTCGATGGAACTGGATCCGTGAAATGGGATGTGACATGAGAGGAACCATCATTTGCATGAAGGAGTTTTTTAGAGTGACATCCTCAAAACAGTCTTTTGTCAGCACAGCACTGCTTTTCATTGTTCGAGTTTTTAAATTTAATCACTGCTATGGCTGCAGATGTTCATGAAAGAGTGAATCACAGAAATTACACAAATGTTTAGGTTTTCATGCTTATTCACTTCATACTTGTCAGAACAAAAGGAGGGCTGAGTATTTGCCTGCAATGCTTCCCAGCAGCTGTATTGCTGTTGCAGTGCCCCTCCTTTCAAAGGAGCAATTTGACCTGTCCCATTATTTCTGTCACTTTCCTTGGTTTAGGATGCGAAAGACAAACAGTGCTTGTAGGTTGTTGATCCCGTCTTCTTTCAACACAATGGAAAGTCAGAATTGAAAGAATCTCAGCTAATTTCATCTCACGAAATCTTCTTTCCTAATCTCTTTCTATGACACAAGGAATGGAGAAACATTAGGGCCCTAAATTAAGGACAGGATGAGCTAAAACCCCCTCAATGTCAAAAGCAAACAAACAAAATGTGGTGACTATAAATGAAAGCAAGGAAAAAACCAGAACGGTATAACAGCTGTTGATGTGGTTAGAAAAAAGCCAATTATTCTATGAGAAACAATTAAATCAAACAATTAAGCAGGAGGTTGGCATAAGGCAGCTAGGTAAAGCCTAGGAGTATGGGAAAGCAAACAGGTTAAGCAGGTTTTGCTGCTGTCTCAATATCCCTGAGGTACCTATGGATAATACTAGGCTTGCCTTGCTCAAGTTTCATTTGAGTTACATCAGAGATGCCAAAAACTGGCATTGTACTTAACGGAACAGCCCCCTCCCTCCCCAGGCTTCTGTTATTGATGACTGTGAAGACAGGGACGTCTCTAATAAATGTTTTCTTGCTCAGATTACATATATGAGCAATGCCCAAAGAGAATTCAGTGGGAAGGCTGATTTGAGGTTCCCCTCCTGCATTTGGGACAGAATCTTTACAACTAGCTCATGTCTACTCACTTACTCACTTGGTTCAAGATTTTTGTCACTGCTACAATGATGGCTACTTCCTGTATTTCAGAAAGCAGGATAACCATACATAGTTCAAAACTATTCCACTAGAGTGTAATTTGGATTGTCTGACTATGTTTAATATGTATACATTTGTGAAAGAAAAGCAACAATTCTCATGCTCATTTTAAAAAAGGCCAAACCAGGGGTTTTAAATAAATACAGATAGATATCTAGTAAGGAGAATAAAAGAAACAGGATAGTTTTAAAGTAATATTTGCATGCTGAATCTGTATAGAGATGAAAAATATTGACCATGTACAGGGGAAAATAATGCCTTCTGACTATTTCTAGAAACGTTAGATTATCTAAGCATCCACCTCCATTCCTCATTATGTGAAAGTAGTTTAGTGATTCATTTTATGTTTATAAACCCTTCTTGACTTGAGCATAATGTAGGATAAAGCACCTAATGTTTTCATAGGATCTTCTATTCCTTTCCCAAACAATATTTTCCTAATAATTTTAAATATTATTTGTTATGGGTCTCATTCAGTCTTTCATTCATATAAAATAGAAAGTTACTTTACATTTACTTCCCATAGCCAGGCCTGTAAAGGCTAAATAAGAAAAATGGGCAAAATATGGAATGGGCTAAATGAAAATAAAATATACAAGTTCTAATTAGTGTCCATGTCCTGTAATTTGCCTACAGCATTCCTGTTGTAAAGTTAGTTGTTTATGCTATTTTATTAGGGATCCATTCTTCAGTAGAAGGTGCATTGGGCCAAATTTGTTGATCAAAATGTTATTGCAGTACCATGAAAGACAATCCCTGCTGCAGGTCTAGATCCCTGGTGTTTTTACTTTGTACAGTCATTAACGGCGATCATGCAGGGTCTGGAAAAGCTTAGCAAGGTAGGACTTTGGGCAGAGTCCCCAGGTGAGCTCCCTGTGGGAATTGACAGGAATTTCATCTTTCCTTTCTGTAGCTCTCACTTTCCTGGTGTTTGGTGACCTGCTTTAGTGTTAACCAGCTGGTTTTCACTTTTTGAAAGTGAAAACACCCAGTTGATTGTCCAGTCTGAATGTAACCAGTATCCAAGAGCCATCCGGAGAAAGAAAAGATAACTGTAATCCCTATTAGGCTGGGGGAAATTTCTTCTGTTCAGGGACTCAAGGGTGCTATTAACAGCTCAACCACAACTTTTCCATAATTTTGATGTTCTAGTTGTGCTGTACACCAATTTTCCCATGTTTAGAGATGAGGCAATATTTGCTAAAAGTGAGTGTTCTAGAGATAATGAATTAATGCTTATAAAATATCAAGATTTCCCAGAACGATTACATGTGACAAGTACTTGAGATATGTCGGGTTTCTCATGACAGTGTATTTAGCTGTAAAATGTATTTTAGAATGAATCAATTTCTTCTGTCAAAGTAATATTGAATCTCAAGATAAAGATTTCTATAATGAAACTGTTTATTTTCCAAGTTTCAAATAAATGTTCCCTTAGAAAAACCCAACAACCAACCAACCAAAAAAAAAAAAAAAAAAAAACCATTTGAGCAAAACATTTAAAATATTTCTTTAATCTTTTGAGAATGAACAGCCTCACATATTATACTTGAGTTTGTAGCTCAAGGTAAGCTTGTGATACCATTAGCCTAAGGTTGCTTATGCTTATAATAAAATAAAAATCATGAAAATGTACTACTGGATGGGCCTTCAACATCAATGTTATATGTAATACACCTTTTATTTGAGACTAAGACTATAGCTGAGACTATATATTTCTGAGACTAAGACTATTTCTCACAAGTTCTTGCCTAATCTTTCCTTAAAACTTTCCATTTTGGTTCAATTACTTTTCAAAATTGCCAGAAATTATCATCCTACATTTGGAAAACTTATTTAAATAATTTAATTTGATAAATTAAAAGAATGGCTTGAGGGCTTGGATGTGTGTGTGGGGGAAATACAAGCAAATAAAATACATCAAAAAGTTGATAAGAAAGTAGATCATATTTTAGATCTCAATGTTAACCCATTTAAAAACTGGCTTATCAGAAATCTTAGAAACTGAAGCATATAATAAAAAAATCCTGCTACAGGAACCTTTGACAAAGACCAAAAAAAAAGAACTACCATGCGCATTATTCTGAAAAGATCATAGAATTTAAAAAATTCTTGGAATATTAATTTGTGTTTAGGTCATATCTTAAACAGTGAAATAACTATTAGGTATGAGGTTCTGTAAAACTGTTGTCTTTTTCTATTAAGCCCCTATTTTAGTAAGAATACTTAAATGTGAGGTTGGAATAGGAGGGTAAGGATGAGATTTAAAGAAGTAATGCTCCTTTTTCTTGCATTAGCCCTCCATTCCATTTTTATGAACCTGAAAATACTATTATGGTAGACCCCAGGAACAGCTGAAATACTGGTATGACTTTTTTGAAAATATAGATTAACTTGTATTTGCTAAATGTTTGTGCAGAAATGCTAAGTGAGAGATAATTCACACCCTTTATAAATTACATGGCTTGTTGTCAACTTCTGTTAATCTGAGATGAAGCTCTCCAGTAGGGGTGGAATGTGCAAGCTGTAAAGGCTCTGCCAGCATCAAGTGTGTAGGAGGTGTTATTAAAGAGCCAGCTCTAGCAATGTTGGCACAGGGTGCCTCACTTTGTCTGTTTTTCCTTAATGATACTCTTCAAATTACTTGGAAGCCCTTCCCACATATAATTAACCAGCACGTTCAGGACAATTAGATGAAGAGTAGTCTATATTATGGTCCCTTACCCAAAACTGTATTTCCGAATTAGAAGACTTGCCTCCTGAGCAGGACCTTGACCTTCAAGACATATGTACCCTATGCTCAACAAAATGCAAACATATGCCATGCATATTAATGTGTGAAAGGCACGTTGCTCGCCTACTAGTCTCTCATGCCACTCAAGGTGTGTCTTACTAGTTCTAGCTTGCAGGAGCAAAGAGTTTTCATTGATATGCTACAGGGTGCTAAACCAGTTCTCACTATATCTGCAAATAAACAAGCGTGAATACAGATATAGATACATATTTTATCCAAGTGGAAGCCATCGCATAATGCTAATCCTCAGAAGTGACAGTCTCAACTTCGCTGTCTGCCGTGCTTTTAGGAGAATATCCATGTATCTCATTGTGTGTAGTATAGGAATATAGCTCTCATTTCACAATCAAAATGTGGCACGGAACCATTCCAAACTTTTATAGGAATGTGAAACCCGGACACTGGGAATTAGTAACTGCTCACTGAGAACTCCAACTTATTAATGCTTCAGGAAAATTAGGATTAACTATTCTCTTTCATATTCTGATCAACACAGTAGCATTCTGAGCAAGTACAGAAATGCACTAGGGATGAAATGAGCCCAAATCTCAGGTGAACCATGGTCCTAAATTCTCTTTCTGTGTCAGTCAACAGAGTTGTGTTAACTTCCAAAGAGGTTCACAATGCTTGTGCTCTCTAGGAATGCTGATGGGAAAAATGTATGCTGTGGACTCGTACAGCCCCACTGTGATACAGAGTTGCAGACCGGAGGGGATCACTCACATGAGATAAATTTGTCAATGTCAATGCAAGTCATTGATCTTCCACAGATCCTCTTCTGCTCAAGGTCTAATACAGTTCAGAATCAATATACAGAATTATGTTCATAAATCCCTTATATAAAACTCCTTCCATTCCCATCAACTCTCCATTGAGAGATTTCCTATTACCTTGATGGCTCCTCAAATTCTTTCTTATTTTTATTCATTACTTTTTCATGAGAGCTATGACTTAACAATACCTTCACATCCATTTAATCCAGTATTGGTCTCTTTTTTTTCAATGGTATCATAATTACAGCTTTCCCATTTGCAAAGGTATGAGTTTAGGTCTTTAGACCTTTTGTGAAATTAACTTTTCTCATTACGCAATGACTTTTAAGTATACACAGACATCACTCAGTTGTCAGGGTGATGGAGGATTCACAAAAATTAGATAAAACAAAAATACAGATAATAGCAAGGACATTAATTATCCTGTGAGCACGTTTAGTACTTTCTCTCATAGCATAAAAGGTCCTGTTTATCCAGTTTTTGCTCAAGAGAGGGGTACTTTTACATAGCAACAGGCAGAGTTCAACCTTTTAGTTTCAAGTCCTCTTTATTAGCATTTTATGGACAGTTCTGTATGTCATATGTCATAATGCATGGGAGAGGAAGGAAAGGGGAAGGTGTGGTTAATATATACAATTTAGTTAATACACTCAGAAGAATTAAGTTCTGAAACCTCCGGTCACTTCCTCTCTTACTTTAGTACTGGTCCTTCTATTTCTAATATAACAGGCATGTACATATGCCCAGTTTAAAAGTAATATACCATTTGATTTCATGGCAACTACTTTCTTAGTTGTTTGCAACTACCTGTCCCATGAGGAATTCCTGGGAGCCAACAGTGCTGTCATGAGGCACATACTCTTTGACCTCTTTGACCGTGAGGCACATGCTCGCATGGTGCTCCTGGGATCTTTCCCCCTGGCTCACAGGACTGCAGTGGTCACGCTTGGATGATGTTTTGGGCAGAACATGGTGCTCTGGCTCTTCGTAGGGAACTCAGATTTTGAATTACTCATGACTCTCAACCTGCTTCTGACTGCACTATCTTTGTCTGTCAGCACAGGTCCATGTGTCAAAGATCAAGATTCAGTCAAGACTGGGAGACTTTATTTCTCTGCACAATGTAACTACTTCCCTAAGTATAAACTCTGGGTTTCCTCAACAAAGCTATGAGCTTTGGCCTGTATTCCATTCATGATTTAGCCTGTTATCATGGATTCCATTAGCCTCAAAAACTTGTAAGACTGGATCAGCTGCTTAAAGCAGAGATTAACATCTTTTTGGGTGTGGGGTTTTAGGTCTCGTCTTTTTCAGAAAAATTTCAGTATTTTCCACAGAATGTTGTCTCCCTGAACATTTCTGATTCCTCGTTTCATGTTAGCACAGGTATAGGTGCTAGCTGTGCTTTGCTAAGAGCAAGGCCATCTGTTGCCAGAAATAAGACCATTTTCTGACTAGCCAGCATTCATGAATCACATTTATGTCATGGATTGTTATTTAAGTATCCACCAGCCTATGTGTTTCCAGAGAGTGTCAATGATGCTTTTACTGATCCACTAAATGGAATTTTAGCTGTCTTTAATCACCTTAATGTGCTTTGCTTAGTTAACAGCCAGAGCCAAGAGTATTAGATCTGAACATGATATCAAGCACTACTGTGTGATTGCCCACACTACACAATTGCTGATGTATTCCCTGCTGCATGCACAAACTTTCTGGTCTTGAGGGAGAGCGTTTAGCTCTAAGGACAAAGCCATGATGTGCCATTTGCATGCAGGACCAAAGGACAGCTTCTTGCATATTTTATTTAGCAGCACAGATATAGCCGAAGAGTCTGACAGTGATCTGCTTCCTTCAGCCGCTAAGTTTAGCTGACCACTAAGACAAGTCAGTGAAGAAGACAGCTGGTTCCAAACGGTGTGGTCTGCAGCAGTTCAGTTCCCAACATCCACAGCCTGCTCTCTTAAAATTAAAAGTGGTTATTTTATTTTTCGTCCACAAAATGCTGCCAGCACTGGGGGAAGAGAGGGAGAGAGGTTATAAGGAGGTTTAAGACCAAGGAAGGGGCTGCCACGGAAGCCCTTGTGGCCAAGTCAAAGCCCTGCCTTTGATCTCCTTGCAGTTTGCTCTCGCAGGTAGGGGAGTTCAGGCTCATTTTCCCCCTACACACCTGCTCACCCTGGCTCCCAAGTGACATGTTCTCATTATTACTTAATAAAATTAAGTCATACACTATCACAGTTTAATAGTCAAAATATGCCAAGAGACTGCATCTGATAATGCTACACCGAATAAAAGATCCTGGCCATGAGTTTGGTTATACAGACAGTGAGCTGAAAGTTCACACTGAGGATGCTGGTAAAAGTATTAAATGATCTTTAGCCAAGAAAGGTTTTTTTTTTTGGAATAACCTGTCAAAACATAATTAAATTTTCCTTTAAAACTACAATGTAAGCAAGCAAAGTATCTAATCAACATATACCCTGTCAGCTTCAAATTGTTTTATCCTGTTCATTAAACAGCCATGCAATGAAATTGAGGAGTTTTTACGTGAGCCCAAGTGAAATAAACCAGCACTGTTGCACTAATATTTAGTTCTTTGAGAGAACATGCTTTCAATACAGAGATGCTTAGTTTTAGGTGATTTGTATTAATTATACAATCAAAGCAACAAATTAATCAACAAATTAATTATGCAATCTATTAATGCAGATTCAGATCCACTTATTTTTTCATTTTACTCACAGCTAATACATAATTTTCAGGCCTGACATTCTCTGGTGACATAATTCGGTCTTTCAAATACTATAGAGCATTATTTTTTATTTTATTTCCACAGTCCCTTGATCAATAGCTAAAGATTTATACTGATATAAAAGAGCTCTTTCCCATGCCAGATCCTCTCCAATTGAAGGTTATGACTCAAAATAAGACTCATCATCTCAATAACTACTTAATAAATATTTATTTTCACTTGTATGATTACCAAAACCTTGCGACAGAAGCAAAATACAGTAATTGTGATAAAACATACTGTTTTCACTATCAGTGATCAATATCAGTGGAGATTTGCTAATGACAACTCGATTTCTCTTTCTCTTCCTCTTTACAGTATGTAAGAGGTTAGTTGCAAATCAGAGTTCATTTGTTTAGAGTCAATTTTTTGCAACAAAATATATGTGAACAAGAGCTGAACATTCATCCAGTTTTCTAGTTTAGGTGGGGCTTCATTTTACAAGTTCTGATTAAAATAAATGCGGCAGAAATATGAGTTGTGTTGTATGTGTGTTACACAGCAGGAGTCTGAACATGAGCTGCTCAAATATCAGGAGATAATCTAATAAGGCTGCAGTGACAATTGAAATTTGAATTTTTTTTTTTTTTTTTTTTTTTTTTTTTTTTTTTTTTTTTTTTTGGTTTAGTTTTTATCTTTTAATTTATATCCATTGTTTCCAATATTTCCATGTGGCCAGAACTATGTGAAGTCATTCCAGGGAGCCATGCTCTGAAAGTTATGGTGAATCCAAGCTGCCCGCTATTTTTGTGTCATTTCTGCAAAAAGGCTGCTGCTCTCAAGGGTTCTAGATGCTAGATTAATCTGTTTCTGAAGAAGAGAGTAGGGTATTTCTGACTTATTATCTTCTTTCATGATAGAAAAAACATAGTGCTTTACTCGTCTGGCAGAACTAGAGGATTTAGTTCTTCTCTCTCACAGACAATGTCCCAGCCCAGGGAAAAGGGAGCAGGAATTATATCCTATTTTATTGAAGCTAGAAATTTATTCTAAGCTGAAAGAACACATCAAAGTGAGACCAAAGTTCAAGCCCTTATGCTTAGCTACTTATTTCCAAAGGCCAAAAAAATTAAATTTATTTTAGAAAGATTTTTTATTGAATTCTTTCAATAAAAAAGATACAGTTTAAATTGAATATAAAATATTTAATATTTATACTTTTTTGCTTAAGAACTCAGTAGTTTCTATTCAGAAAAGATACAGCTTAAATTGAATATAAAATATTTACTATTTATACTTTTTTGCTTAAGAACTCATTGATTTCCATTCATCCTAGCATATATCTTGCAGAATTTCAAACATGTTTTTCTGCTACTATTGCAAAAAATCAGATGTAAAATCCATCCATGATTTCAGACTGTTTTGCACTTGGAGCTTGATTTTGAGTGCTCAGTGACCTGAATTTTGCAAAGGACTCATAACTTTCAGGTTGGACACTGACATTTGAAAGAAGACTTTCTGGCCAGTTGACTCCTGAATGTTTTCACAGCTGTGTTACAGAATAGGTTGTGTAATTGCAGTCTGCAAAGAAGTCTGCTGTTAAAAAGTCAGATTTTTATTCATCAATAGACATTCAAAACAAAAAAATTAAATTATAACTAAACAGCACTATATGCAAAAAGACAGCAAGATGTCTAAATGTGATTGGCTGAGCATGGTCAAGTACACAAGCGGACTAGAGTGATCCACTTGTCTTTCACAAGCTAAGCTAATAAAGCTGCCCAAACAGATCAAAAGAATTTGACTAACAGCACTGCTCATCATTATTAGTGTAGAAATTCATCAAGTTTTCAGTCTGGAAAGACGTACCAAACATAACATAATTCATACAATCAGCCTAACTGATTTTTGGGGTTTTTTTTAAAGAAGTTTCAGAGAGTGGTTATTTTCCATTTCCATAGAAACCGTTGCCTCATTTAACAAGTGCCTTTCTCCACTCCTGGGGATCCTTCAGGGACACACAGTTAATTAGAGTAGGCTCCATGGGGACTTCTATCACATTTTGTGATTTCTCCTGTTCATCTTGCACCTCGCAAGGCAGAATTCCACAGGTAACTTGAAAAATCAAAAGGTTCTGAGCCTTGTAGGAAAAATATGCCTGTTTTATAAAATGCCAAAGACATGGAAATAGAGATGAAAGAAAAATAATAGTTGCATCCCTCTGATGCATGCTATTTTTTCATTGACAACTGCATCACATAGGAATTTCAATTATAATCAGTTTAAACTGGCTTTAAGTTTCATTGCTGGTTCAACAGAAAAATAATATATCACTCAGTTTTTCATCTGTAAGAGTGCTTCTTTACACGTATCTCTCAATTTATATCACACTTTTTTCCTCTTTTTAGTCACCTTACATTTTTATGAGGCTTTTTCTGAATGGAGTACAAAAATGATGTCTCTACCAGTATTTACAAAACAAAACCTTATATATTGTTTAAAATTTGTTTGTAAATCATATGAAGGATGGTTAAAGTTCAAAACAAAACCTTATATACTGTTTAAAATTTGTTTGTAAATCATATGAAGGATGGTTAAAGTTAGATGTTACATATATATCCTACGAAGTCACTTCCTAGTTTGAAAATGGCTAAATCTCCAATTGTTACTAATTTGTTTAGAGAAGGTGGCAGAACTGGAGGAAGCAGGGGCATGAAAGGACCACACTTGTATGTGGGTGGTCAGAGAGGGCTGGGAGAGAGATGATTCGAGTAGTTTTGAGTGAAGAGAGACAGCACTGACACAGCAGATGGCTCTCTTAAAAGCAAGATGGCAGAGAGGACCTGTGTGGGATGCTGAGCAAGAGACGGGTGTTGGAAAGGTCCAGGCACCTCCAAATGTCTGCGTAGAGGAGAGGAGCCGGTATAGTTTCAGAGAGAGATTTTTGTGGGAGACTGTGGTTAGTCTGGGGGTGAGGCAAAGGCAGAGAATGCTTTCTTCCTTTTTTTACTCATCAGCTTCCTCCTTTTGTGCTCTTCTAAGGCGTAAGAGCAGTGCTCCCCCTTCCTGTTCTCCTAGCAGTTCCTGTGGGGATACAAGAGTGTGCTGCAGGCAGCCTTGGCCTTGATGGCTTACAGCTGTATCCCTGGGAAGAGGGAAGGCCAGCATTGAATGCAGGTGTGGTGATTTTGGTAACAAGAGGCATGTGAGTGGCCCAAGAGATAAGTATAAAAGCTTGTGCTGCAGGAGCACAAGGGTGGATGCCAAGCTGTGGCTGGGTAGATATCAAGCTGAGTTGGAGCTGACCGGGCTGGTGCTGGCTGGTGCCTGCTGCTGCTTGCCGACACAGAGCTGATGCCTGCCACCCTGCTCTATGCTGGACTTTTGGACTCTGACATCTGGTGGCCCGTGTTTGTATGTATTGCTGAGATAATTGGCTTAGAGTCTCAAAGGCTTGGAGCCTCC
>VWZT01001563.1:1059882-1073688 GCA_013397055.1 Pachycephala philippinensis
TGAATGCAGTTTGTAACCTTATAGGGTATTATTTACATATTACCATAATAGGCAATGTCTCTGCTTTATCCCAGGTGATAGGGGAACACTGTGGTGATCATCCTTCCTGTTTATATGATGTAATATCCTGTTCTATGGGGGTATTTAGGGAATTTCGAGCTACGTAATAAATCACTTTGCACTGGAACTTGTGTGCGGAGTCATGCCCATGCGTGAACACTGCACAAGCCCAGGATTGGGCTGCTTTATGAGTGACTGTGCCTCTCTGAAGGACGGGCGAGCCGTTTGCGAAGCTCTTGCCCCGAAAGTGATTACTGCAAATGGTGCCACGTATTTATACTGCAAACTATGTTGGCCTTTCGTACGTTGACAGTTCCCATTAGGAACAAACTCAAACCATCTTCCTGGGCACTTGGGAACTCTTGGCAAGGTCAGGGCTGTTTCCTTTGAGACCAAAGAAGCAGCAGGATACCACTGCTCCCAGTGCATTGGGATGAGTGGCACCAGAGGAGCTGCTCTGGATGAGGGGAGATAGAAGGATGTTTTAAACAGGCCTACCAGAGCCACACTTCCCTGTACCCCGAAGCCACTGCTGCTCACCTTTCCTGAGGTGCCTGCCAACCCTATGCTCCAGCAAAAATTCTGGAATGTAAATATCCTATATATAATCAGCCTATAGCCTGAGTCCCTGGCTTCCAAATTCTTTCTACGTTTATAGCACTACACCTCAGAGCCTGGGTCCTTACAGGGGGAAGTGGCAGGGTTTCAGGAGGAAGCCTTGTCCTGTGCAACTGACAGCTCACATCACAGCAACAGCTGTAACTGGGGAGTGGAAAATGTCAGTGTGCATACTTTTGGACTAAGGAGAGAATTCTCACTTCTGGATGGTAGTTTTAAGGCCATTTATCTATTACTAGGAAAGAGGATAAGACTTCCTGATACACATTTTGGAAAAAAAAGACTAACAATATGTTTTAAATTTTCATGAAAGCTATTTATAGCACTATAAATCCAGAGTGCAGTAGGTACCTTCTATCAGACTGGTCAGTAAATGTTGCAGATAGACTGTCTTTGTAATTTCCTGTCTTGGCTAATTCCAGACCTCTCCACATATTGGCTTCTGAACACTGCTGTTGCACTAGACTGGAAGCACATATGCGTGTCTTTTGATCCTGCTACAGCAGTCATATAAATAAGTTCATTTGGGGAACTTGGGGTGAGGCAGATTGGAAATCAGTATTTATACATATACTGTACATACTCATGTAAAATCTGTCTATTAGGGCTTATCTTAAAAGTTTTTAGAAAAGTGAATCCTACAGATTAGGAATTCCAATCGGATCACAGCTGTGGTGTACAAAGATTCTGAACAGAAACAAGCAAGATAATTCTATCTATATAGTTTCATTGTCTATGAAAATAAAATTTTACTAAATGAGATATAGTGTGCTGGTCTCAGTATCACGTAGATACTGATAAAACAACTTCTTGCTGTGAACTTCATCCAGGGGAAGCTGTTACCAGTGAAGATAGCATTTAGCCAAAAAGAAAAAGAACAATAAGGGCCCAGCCATGCAAAAACCCCAGAATGAATCCCAAGTTACCTCAATCTCAGAGTCACAAATGCTTCCAAGCAAGCTAGGGCCAATTTCCAGCAGACAGCTATTGCTGAGGAACACTTAGGAACATTAAATGGTAACACTGATTTGAAGAGGTAGTCCTGGCAGAAAGGACTCCACTTAGCCATCCCTCTTAGAGCTACTGCTTCTCACAGGTCCCCATTTCCTCTGCATTCTTTTTTCTTTAAAAGCATGCTCAGGACAACAGTGCTTTACTCATTATCCCTTTTTGCAGCAGGATCTTCTTGTACGGGGAAAGGCAAAGTGCCCTCTATTAATTCACAATTCAAATGAGCGGTTACTTGATCTGAGTTTTGAAGTGATGGGCATTAGGAAAGCCTTCGCATCTCTTAAGAGGATCTGTAATGTAAGCAGAGAAGACCTAAGGTCGACCCTTCAAAAGCTCCCCACTGCCTGGCTTAGGGCATGAGTTGACGACGTACACCTGGAATACGCAAATCTTCATCTCTGTTATCATATGAACACAAATTTTGTTTCTTACAACTTTGATATCACCTAGACTATATTCAAAACAACCCTCCTCCTCATCTTTCTGGCCCTGCAGGATGTAAGTCTTGGAAATTAAAACCAAAGTTTTAATATAGGCAGATCAGGTTTGAACATCAACACGTTTGGGTTTACCTGTGACATCTTCACAATTTAGTTCCTTCCATCCTGCTCTCATCCTAACAATTACGGTGCCAAATCAAGTTATCCTGGTGTGCTGTACCTGCAGGAGGTTGTGAATACAGCATTCTGCTCCTTCAGAAATGCTGAAAGTTGAGGAACTGAACCACAACCATTAAAATCCGTCAAAAATTCTTAGTTATCAATTGTGACACATACCATATACACATCAACAGAGTTTATAAAAATGAAGAAAATACACTTGTAGATTCAAGAGTAATTGTTGCCAAAATATATCTAATAAATATAATGCAAGGGGTAATTTCTCTCCATTGGATATTGTATAGTTATTTGCGAACATGTGAGAGACAAAGCAAGCCACCCAAAAGATTTGCTGCAGACTTTCCTTTTGTCACTATCCACTGTGAAGTATTTTCAGCTCTTGGCGGGAAGTCTGACATTTGTATACATAAGGAAAGAAAAAAAGTTACAATTTAATACATTAAAATACGAAAGAAAGAAATGAGAGTTACTAAAAAAAAAAGAAAATTAGTGCATGTTTGGTTTAAATCTTTAATATGTGATGGACTGATGCTACAAGAAAATAGATGCAGTTCACTTTGAAAATCATTTAATTGGTCCACTTGAGGATTTGAAAAGATAGCAAAGTCAAATAATTAAACAGTTTCAAATAATGCTCAAATGTTATTTCCCAGAATTGTGGTATCTAGGCAGTGAAATCTGAATTTTGTTCTTTACTAAGTAGGGTCCTCTAGGACATGTTGTGACTATTTCTCAAAGTACTACAATAAACAACCTTTCCTGAAACACTGAATACTATCAGCTGCAAGAAGCATCTGAGCAAGTGAGGACTAAAGGTCCCAACAGAACTAAAATAAAAAAAGGAAAAAAAAATCAAAATAGAACATCATTTCACAACTCCCATGAACAGAAATACAGAATAGAAATAATTAGAAAGTGATTATGTTCTAAAGGTCAAGTGGAGGATGGTCAAGTCCTCGATCAATATCTAAAACAGTTAAGCTGATTTTCAGAGCTATTAAGAACTGAGAGCAAAACAGAAATGTCATTATTTTCCGTCAGTTTATGAAGGTTCCCACACATTTTAAAGACTCAGTACAATCCTGACCATCTATATTAACAATATAAATCAAAAGGGTAACAATAATATCTGAAGATGTGAGAGACCTTGAAGAGTTACTAAAAAGATTAAAACTCATTGGCAGAAGGCAACAAGAAGATTGTGATAAAGATCCGGAGAATCACAAACAGCAGAGATTTGGAGGAAGTGACTAGGGATAGATAGTTCACAGTTTGTCACAATATCCTGGGGGCAATTAATGAATCTTCGTTTGTGAGAAACAACAGGATTAAACTAAATGTTTTACAAGATAAATAAGAACAATAAAAAAAGAAAATTAGAGTTTAAAAATAATAAAATCACAGATACATCTCCCCTGCACATATCCTTTCACAAAGGCATTGAAGCACCTAATAGTATGGGCCAGCCTGGAGGCAAAAGAGAGCAAAGGACATGCAGGAGATTCAAAGGCATGTGAAAACTGCTAAAAAGAACAGGTGACTGGGACACCAGCTCAGCACTGCTCCTATCATCCATATCAATTTGTTCCTAGCAGTCCTCCAGGCAAGGTAGGGCTAGTTTTTAGGCTGTAGCAACAATCAGACAATGCCCAGGAAAATCTGAGGAACTGAATGAGCCAAGGATTATTTCCATTATACAGTCTGGACAGATCTGGGCTGTTTGGGTAAGGGAAGGAAGTTTAGCTGTGGCAAGCTGTGCTACTCCACTTTCCCTAAGGACCATGTCAGACCCCATTTTTTTGTACAGATCTATGGATCACAGGGATTCCCATTAAGCTTTTGGTGGAGCAGAAGGTCTGCTTTCTTTTTACCAAATTGGAAGAAGCTGGACAAGGAATCCCCAAGACTACAAAATCATTAAGGATATAAGACGAAAAGTAGAGGAGAGTATAGCCAGGACCTCAGCATAACGTTATAACAACCTGGAAGAGAGGTGGCCCTGTTGCTTGTCCTTGAAGATGTGTGCAAGTGTCTTGTGACTACAGAAAAGAGAACTAGAGGATAGAGGGATTCATTAGTACGGTCTGAGTGGAAATAAAACCCACACCACTGTTCTTAAGGCAGGTACAAGAAGGATGGGTATGAATTGAAAAAAACCCACATCTTCATGGCTGACAGCATCTAGCAAGTGGATTATTCTGTCCCTCCAAAAAACAAGGTTGTGGGGTTTTTTCTGTCTTAGGCTGCACTTGGTCCTGCAAGTGTCCTAATTATTCCCCTAGGAGAGGAAGTCAAAAGCCTGGGCTGCTTCCACATTTTCTCTTCTCCTCTTTAAGACCATGCAAAGGCATGATTCTTACCAGAGTCTGTACAGAACATGTGACTTTTTGCCTCATTTATGTCAACATTGCCTTTACACTGGCTGAATATCAGTCAGTTGCACCACCTTCAGCCATAATATCCCCAAGTATTTCATAAATCCAAGGTGCAACCAAGATGATGGGGCTATGGGCTCTGCTTTTCATTTAATTTCTTTTTGAAGAGGAAAAGTAACAGTATGTTTCATATCCCATTTTCGATATCAGAATAAGGTCACTTAGTCAATCATGTCATTCCATGACTTGATTTCTCCTTCCTTGATCAAAGGTCAAAAAAAAAGGTTTAATGGCTGTCAATTTTTAAGTGGTCAACACTGCTCACCATTGGGAATGGGTTGAAGTGAAGAACCCAGATCTGTTGCACCATGTGCATGACAGGGTTGTCTCTGCAGTACCATGCCCAGTTAAGAAGAGAGTTCTCTTCTCATCAGAATGGCTGCAGGGGAATGAAGCAGAATTAGAGCAGAGGTTGTGGAAATTCATGGAGTACCATCAGAGTTATGTGTATGGCCAGCAGGTATCAACCAGCCATCTCCAGGAGATATGAATGAAATGAGAAAAGATGACATTCATGCATGTAACTGAGATGACTTTTTAGCTAAGATATCTGTTGCCCTTGTGGGTATGATGGTAGAAGTGGACAATAACAATTGAAATGGCTAACCCGATCATAACCTTGCAATATCGTTAGAGTGATCTAATCTTATGAAGAGCTCCTTTGACCCCCTTATTCATCTTTCTTAGTTCCAAAATTTGTATAAAAAGGGGAAAGAAAGGTGCACTTTCAATTACATATACTTGAAGTGGATTAATATTGTTGGATTTTTATTGAATTTATTAAGGATATTAAGAGACATGAAGAGTGTCATGCACAGAGATTGTGCATCCCAAAGCTGAAGGATCTCTTTCTCATATGTCCACTAATTTCATTAGGCTGTCTCTTTGAGAAAAAAAAACCTACCAGCCTGAGAAATAACTGCTGGAACTAGCTCAAATTGCATCATTTTAACTACTTTGGACAGATAAAAAAATAAAGGAAGCTACTTTGCAATATGTTTAATTTACCAATAGGTGTGGAAGAAGTAATGCTCTGAGTACTTTTGATTCTGTGGTGACACAAAAAAGCAAGTGCCAAATAACAAGCACACAAACCTTTTGATGAAAGAAGTCAGCAGAGTCCCATGTTACTGAAGGAGAGGAGGTGTTAATTACAGACCTCATGGTTACTGACCTGCCAAGAAATAATAAGTATAATATTCAAATTCAAATGCATTATTTCCTGATTCGTACACATTCAGATATTTAGACTAAGGTCAACACTTCATATTAAATTCTGTTTTATCTTCAAATACAGGGGAGAACATAAGGCAGTAAAAAACTCAATTTAGTCTTATCAGTATTGGAACTTACTTAGTTCTTATAGAACTATTTATTATTAAAATACCCATACACCTAAAGACAAAAGCAAGATTGAAGCAACATGATACACGAAGAGAAGCCAATGGAGCTCCAATCAGTAGTATCAATTTTCATTCATGTGCAGCAGCAAGTCCATCTCTGGTTCAGGTGGAAAGGGCTGGTCCCAGTGGCCAGCTGTTGCCCCAGGGATCTAAGGCCCAGGTTAGGGCAGGATTTAAGTGCCAGCAATCCTTCACTATTTTAGAGAAATGCCACTTCACTGCGACAGCAGTTGAAGGCTTTGACATTCCTCTTGAATGATGTGTTTGAGTCCCTGGGCACTGCTAGTGAGTACCTTCAGTAGTGCTTCCTTGTTGGATGCACTTTGCACAGGCAAAGGCTTACTCTACCCAAACCTATCTGGCATTCAGGTGAGGCTCCTATGAGCTCAAGTCTCTCCGAGATGTCAGTCCTGACTTTGAACATCCCTTACCCTTATTATAACAGCCATGTGAAATTTAGTCTGTATTTGAGTAAATGAAGTCTTGTTGCTGAAACTCCCTGGGAATTCCTGTGCACAGCCTATTTGTGGGATTAATTTGAACTCATTGCAGCCATCTAATAGTTAAACTTCCAGTCTAAGTGACATTACCTCAAAGACACTTCCAGAAGATGATTAATGTCAGGTACTATGTGCACCTCTCAGATCCTCTTTTCTCTCTCTTGATCACGGAAGCAGCTTAGATGCCTCACATAGCCTATAATCAAGAAAAAAAAAGACTAATTTAATGTTAAAGCTATTTAACTTGACACTTCGGTTTCTTGTAATTTGTCATGTTTTGTGTATTAATTAGGTTCTTTATGGGAAGTGTTGTTTGTTTTGTTACCCATGGTCATTAATATACTTGGATACACTGTCATAAGCTCAATACTAAGAAAAGCACCTTTGCATTTGAAGTCTTAAACCTGTAGTGTCTTACTGGTGCTGGTTTCAAACATTACATCTGGCTGGAAGTAAACTATTTTAAAGCACAGTTTTTAAAAAGAACAGAGGAAAGCGGCAGGTCAAACCACATGAGAGAGTACAGTGAGTAGGAGGGATACAGCTTTATGCTGATAATTTTATTCTTTCAGTGTCGTCAGTGACTTGCATTATCCTTTCTGCAGCTAAAATTCCTTTGTGTTTATGTTAGTTAATCAAACAATACAAGTCAGTTATTTTCTCCAGAGGCAAAGGATTTTTTGTAAAGGCCTTTAACTACGTACTAAAATCTAGATGCATTGAGTTAGCTGTTGATTTTCCTTGAATATTTAAGCACATATGCAAATTAGCTCAGGACCTTTTCTATCAGAAAATGGTCATATAAAGTAACTAAAAGTTAGTTATCAGAGATTCTTTTTGCCAATAATTTATTCTGTATTTATTAATAATGATATAGTGGAAGGATTTCATTAATACATTAGTACATTAAATTTATTAAATAAATATTGCATATGTCGTGTAATTGAAATTTGAGCTTAGTTCAGATTTGAAGAGGTACGTCAATTCTATTTTTGCAACCATCTCTTGAGTTCTTATGCTATTCTTCAGCGCAAAGTTTTAACATACTATTATGGATACATCAAAAAAGGGAAGATTCAAAATATTCAGATAGAAAGAAGGAGAATGATTCCCACTGATTTTTGATAAATTTGATATCTAACTGTTATTTATGTCCATAAAGTACTTTATAGACATAAGTGATTTAAATCAAACAAAAACTAAAATGTTCAAACCCTAGAGAATACAAGCAAACTTGGTGCCTGCAGGTCAGGACTTTAAACCTGCATGCTATTTTGGTACTTTTATAGTCTGCTTGTACATCATATCCAAGCTTTTAACAATAGATATGCCCTTCTGTCCTCACAAAAGAGATTCTTGGGTGAGTTATTTTTGGTTTTCCTGCCCCAACTCCAAAGTGCGAGGGAAAACGCATGCTGAATTTTTGGCTGTCCTTATTTCACCGCTAGTACCTAGCACTAGAGAGGGTTGTGCTCCTCTGCCTTGTAAAACTATCTATCACTCCCCTCTGCAGCTGGACAGGAGAGCAAAAATATGACGAAGGGTTCATGGGTTCATAAGGACCAGGAAAGATCACTCATCAAATACTGTCATGAACAAAACAGACTCGAATTAGAGATATTAATTGAATATATTACTAACAAAATCAGAGCAGGATAAAGAGAAGTAAAATAAGACCTTAAAAACACCTTCCCCCCCACAGCTCCCTCCTTCGCATCTCTACCGCCTCCCCCAGTGGCACAGGGAGATGGGAATGGGAGTTATGGTCAGTTCATCACAGGTTGTTTCAGCTGCTGCTCAGGGAGAGGAGTCCTTCCTCTACTCCAAAGTGGGGTGCCTCCCATGGGAAATAGCTCTCCATGAACTTCTCCAATGTGAATCCATCCCATGATAGACAGTTCTCCACAAACTGCTCAAACGTGGGTCACTCCTCCACAGTGTGAAGTCCTCCAGGCACAACCTGCTCCAGCATGGGTCGCAAGTCCCACCAGGAAATCTGTTCCAGCACAGGCTGGATCACAGCCTCCTTTCAGGCATCCACCTGCTCTGTCATGGGCCTCCTCCATGGGCTGCAGGTGGATCTCTGCATACCCGTGGATCTCCATGGGTTGCAGGGGCACAGCTGCCTCACCATGGATTTCACCACTGGCTGCAGGGGAATCTCTGCTCCAGCACCTGGAGCACCTCTTCCCCCTTCTTCTCCAGTGGCCTTGGTATCTGCAGAGCTGTTCCTCCCACATATTCTCCCTCTGCTCTTCTCTGGCTGCAATTACAGCTGTGCAATCACTTTATTTCTCTTCTTAACTATGTCATCACAGAGGCATAACCATAATTTCTGAGTGGCCCAGCCTTGGCCAGCGGTTGTGTCCATCTTGGAGCCAGCTGGGATTGGCTCTGCTGGACATGGAGGAAGCTTCTGGCAGCTTCTCACAGAAGCCACCCCTGCAGCCCACTCACCACCCAAACCTGGCTGCACAAACTCAACACACTACCATGTGGTGTGAGGCATTTGTTCTTTCTTCAGAAGTCATCCCATGCTGGAGAGTCATGAGTTTGGTGGTTATGATTCCAGTGCACTTACTATTAGAGGTCCTACTAAAACCAGATAAATCATACCTGAACTTCCAAAGATCTTCTGAAAGGGCTCAAGTAATATGGGAGATAAAATTTATTTTTATAGTTCTTTGTGGAAGAGGTTTTGGAAACCAGAGTAACTGCAACCCCTAACAGCCTAGATTTTACCTGAAAACACTTGAGAGGGCTCCCATGTGCTCAGCAGTCAGAAAGACCACTGGTTATTAGCCACCCGTAGTCAACAGAATATGCCCAGAATCTCTCTCCCAGTCTATTTGGGGCTGCTACATTTCAGACAGAAGAGTTTAGGATGTTAGCAGCTGGCAGAGGCAAAAGATTTCTTTGATGATTTATGTATGTACTAATAGATGGATTATTCTCGTTCTTTAGGATTCATTGTAGAATTTTCCATCCAAATGGAAGTTAACAGATCTGAACCAGCAATGTCTCTTTTTTCTGGTACTTTATATTTCACTAACTACTAAAACCTAGTAAAACCTAGTTGGTGTTAATCTATTGGTAATTTTAAGTGTAAAACCAATCCTCTCTAAGGTCAAGACATCTGAAATGGTAAGAGAAAAAGAAGGGAAAAATGAAGAAGAATGGGTTTCTACAGCCTTCAGCTTCCATAGTAACAAAGGGATTTGTAACAAAAGTTCACAGAGTCCATTTCAAGAGAGAATATAAAACATCATACAACATTTCAAAGAAAGTTGGAGGTGTCAGAAATGCATTATCAGAAGAAACATGATAAAGGTTAATCAACACATCATTTTTTCTTCCTGATATTTTTTATCTGAGACATTTCTAACAGAAAGTGAGGTATTTTATTCTGTATAACCACATTTCCCTAGCAACAGATTTAGACCCACCCCAAGAGGGCATTCAGAGCCCTCCTCTCCTCTAGACCTGAGTCCCCCTGTGGTATGTAACAAATTCCTTATTTCTTGCAGATACTGTTTTCTCACTATTTATCATTAACTAGTTTCCTGATTTATTTGACTCACTTTATGAAAATTATTCATTTCCTATTAAATTTTGACCAAATAACCAAGTCAATTTTCATACAATTAATTTTATCCAAAGTCTGTGGGTTTGATTACACAGTGTTTAATCAAATAAGGAATGATATTTCATAGGTAGCATTATTTGCAGTTGAGCCGATGAGCAGAGCAACTGGAGGAGCCAGAAAACAGAGCAATAACAGGAAAGGTAGTTGGGACAAGAAACGCATGAAGTAACGACTGTGATGAAAACTGAGGCATCTACCCGAAGATATAAAGCTGCATTAACATTGACCAGATATAAATTAGTCACACAAGAGCTATCACCTGACATGTGTTCAATTTCCATGTGTTCTGAAAAGTAGGGATAGAGCTGAAGAAGAATGAGTATTTGAAGGAAAAGCAGATAAAAAACAAAGTTTCAGGTACCACTGAGCCCTTGCAGATACCTGCTGAAAACAATGCCTGGAAAACAGATAGGTGTTCAAGAACAAAAGATTTATGAGTAAGGCCAAGGACTGTGGTGGTTGGTAAAGCAAAGAGCTGTTGACTGTCAGATTAGATAAAAGGATTAATCCATGTTATTTCTGATTTGACACAATCACGATGAGTCACAGAAAGCCACCAACTACAACAAAAGCCAAGACGGTATTAATGCTTTTAGTGACAAAAATAAACATTCTGAAACTCAGCAAACTTTGTGCTACCTATTGTTCTACCATATCTGAGAGGATGGACAGAGAAGAAAATACTGCATGAATAAGCACAAAACTGCCCCTTAAGCATACTCTTATTTTATGTGGTTTTTACGCTCCCATATGTATATCCCAAATACATTTGAGGCATTTTATTTTTCTGAGTAAAATTCTTTCATTGTCTTTAAATCTGTTGTATATTTGATACAATAGTAGGAGTTTTGTGTTCCTTATTAAAAGGCTTCGCAAGGTATCCTGTCAGCACAAAAGAGAAGATAACAGAGAAAGCTGGAAAGTAGCATAGGTTTCAGATCAGAAGTGAAGGTGCTTCTCTTTAAAATCTGCAGGGAAAGGGCAAATTTGAAGGGAGAAAGTAAGTTATACGCAATATTATGGCCTTTGAAACCAATTTGAGCCAACATAATTCAACAGGAGCTTCAAAGGGTGATTTCAATGATGACCTACTGTTCTGCGAAATAGTAACATAGTTAGCTGGTTAGTTTGTAGAAGTTATTAGTGGAATATTAGTTGAAAGAATCTAGGACTTTTCAGATAAAATATATTTGCTAGTTACTGATTCACTGACTGATGACAAAGCAGTGAAGCAGACACCAAGGCCATCCACAGACAGTTTGGTTTCCTTATGAAACAGGAACATGCATAATAGAGAAAAAATGGGGTAAAAAAAAAAATTATTTCTATTACAATGAAAGAAAGGAAGGAAATGTTGTTTCTAAATAAAACTGTGCTGGCTGTGGTGTTCAAGAAATCTGTTTTTCACATGCAATGTTGAACTTCACTGCCAAGAGCCTTGGAGGACAGCTAGGAGTGGTGGTAGTATAAAACCTTTTCACACAAACACATGTTTTAACTTGCAATAAAGTGCAGACATTTAAACTACTTTAAAAGTTAACTTAATAGCTCATTTTTTGGCTATGACCATGGATCTGCTAGGGATTTATTTCATTGGACCCTGTTTCTGTAATACATTTGGTTTGAATGTGACCTTATTATTGTTAACTGTCATCCCTTATCTGCTTAGAATATCACCATGGACTTTTCAGAAGCTTCCCACTTCCCTCCTTGTACAAGCTTCTTGCCATCTCCTGCATATCCTTAGATTTGTTTGTTTGTTTGTTTGTTTATATACGGATTCTGGTTCATTAGCTGTCAAAAAAGCCCATGGATTTCTTTATCCTGAACTCTCTACTCTGCTATCAGGAACTTTGTCAGTGTTTTTAAAATAGCACCCCTACTGCTATTTGAAACAATGGCAATAGTGCTTAATATTGGCAAATTCCCAGAGATATTATGTGAAATTTTCAAGTAAAAGCAAGAGTCTCAGTTTCAGGAATATACAGCAAGGGAGCAAAATATCAAACTAAGTTGATCTCAAAGGTGCAGCAGTAATGCCAGCTCATTTTCTTCAAAAGAAGCAAGATATTTGTTTTTTCCATTGCTGTTCTGTTGAAAGCATCATTGTTCTAAAAGGGGTTGTTACGAATTTGGAAAAAGCGATGACATCATATGGGGTTTTTGCACGTTAACATTAAAACTTTGTGCAGATACTTTGTGTTGCAATGCAGACTTCAGCTTCTGCAGGAATTTTGCCTGGCTGAGTGTTAGAGTTTCATTTCTTTAACCTAAGTTTCCTAATTATTTCCTCTGTTTCCAGTTTTCAAACTTCTTCTGCATCTGTCCCTGACCAATACTAATTAGGGTACTCTCTTTAAACTCTCATCTGCTCCACCAAGTGTTTTAAAGGATGCCAAGCACACCATCCAAATTTTGTGTGCAGCTTCTGCCACCTCCTGTATATCTGCTTAATCTCTGGCAGGTTTGCAAAAAGCAGGAAAGGAGGAATAAATAAATGTTTATGAGTACAACCAGTTAGAAATAGCAACGTTACAACCAATTGATTCTTCCTTCAAGAAAATAATCAAACCAAACCAAACCAGAAAACTCCTGTTCATTAAAATCAAATTGTATATACTAGATATTTAGATGAAGAAAAAGCTTTTATTTTTACACCGCGTCATTTTTACAAGTGGAAAGTATTTAACAAAAAATGAAAGGTGGAAAATGTTTGAAGAATGTTCTGGTTTGGGAGATGAGTATTTTGTTTACTTGGTGCAGGGCATTATGGTAAAGAGATTTTATAAAATTAAATGAACAATGACAAATTTCTTGGTTGCACACCCTTTGAAATCAGTATTTACAGGTACTACAGAGATCTGTCTAGAATTTAGTGGTGATTGTTTTTATGAGACCTTCCCAACCCTATTAAATGAGCTAAATATCAACTAAGAGCTCACCCAGAGCCCCACTGAAGTTATTATGTTATTTATCTACTCAGACAAGAAATCCAATCTCTTTTTCCTGCACAGGTTTCAGGTCACCTACAAACGAGCTTTTTTCTTTCTTGTTTACAGGAGTTCTCCTGAGCTTACCTAGAAAAAGGTTTCACTCTCAGAGAAGACAACTGTGGGATTACAAGAGTGGGCTGTAGGCAGCCTTGGCCTTGATGGCTTGTGGCTGTGTCCCTGGGAGGAGGGAACGCCAGCATTGAATGCAGGTATGGTGATTCCTACAACAAGAAGCACATGAGTAGCCCAAGGGATGATGGGTATAAGGGCTGTGCTGTAGGATCACAGAGCAGCAGATACTGAGCTGAGTTGGAGCTGAATGGGTGGATGCTGAGCTGGTGCCTGTGGATGTCTGCGATGCCTGTGGATGCTGGCTTGGAGGGGCAGGCACAGATCTCTTCTCTGCTATTAGAAAAAGATTTGACTTTTTGGACTTTTGACATCTGGTGCCTGTGTTTGTATGTATCGCGGTGATAACTGGCTGAGCCTTAGAAGCTCTGGAATCCTCCAGCAGTATAAG
>VWZT01001563.1:1073895-1108126 GCA_013397055.1 Pachycephala philippinensis
CGCTGTAGCTCTTGCCCATAAGGTCGGTGAGCCGCTGTAGCTCTTCCCATGCGTGATTACTGCAGATGGTGCCGCAATGTTATACTGCAAACTGTGTTGGCCCTGTGTAAGGCAATATCTGGAACTATGTTGCCCTGGTGTACGCCGACAACAACCTTTCCTCCCATAAATCATCATCTCTCTCTGTGTTGGGCTCATGCACAGCTTCCTTCTAAGATCCCCAAGGAGCCAAGAAGAATTACATGAAAAGGAAAGGAAGAAGGAGGAATTTTCAGGTGCATGGAAGACAGAGTGAACAAATGTTAAACTGCAGTCTCCTTTTCTGCTGCTGCTTTCTGAGGACAGACCATGTTGATTGGCATTAGATCTCAGACTGTCCTGCTGTTCAGAGAAAAAGCATCTAAGCAGTAATTCAAGAAAAAATGGCCAATTGAAGATGCCACTATTTTTAGATAATAAGAAAAGACAGTTTCAAATGGTTCAGAAGGGCTATATGATTACTTATGTTGTACATTTCAAGGATACCAGAGAAAATAAAATCTGCAGTAAGTTCATCTTTTAAAAACCAACTTTTTCAAAAAAGCTATGTACAGAACTGTGACTCACCACTCCTAAGTAGTTCAAGAGAAGAAGGTTAAAGTAAAAAGCAAATAAATAATGGCAAGCCTAGTGTCTAGCTTCTTCCCCACATTTCTGCCTTGCTTCCTACCTGGGAAAGATTCAGAAGAGTTTATAATGATGAAGAATCACAGCCCTACAAAACTTTAAAGAGGCAGACAGAAAAAGCTACTTTGAATGTCTCCATAGGCTCCTTAAGGTCTTAATTACTAGTCAAAAGATCACTGAGCAGACTAATTGAAAATGAAGTGTAGGAGAAGTGAAATCTAGCCTTATTAAGTCAGTGGGAGTCTTATTATCAACACTGACAACAGCAGAATTTCACACAGGATGTTTGCTCTTGCCATCCTGGTAAATAGCTCAGCACCTTTTTTTAACCCTTACTGGGAGATTTTGTAGCAGCCCAGTACACCAAATCTTACAGCCTCATCCTTGCTGTGTGGTATAGTCACAGTGAATATGAGCACATCTGTGTAGACAGAGGGGACAATAGTCACATGTTTGTAAGATTGCTTGGACTTTTACAAATGGGAAGTATTAAGAGACTGACATGAACATTATTACTTATGCCTTGCATATAGGTAACCCCTAAATTCTATGCAGACTTCAGTTCTATGAGAACTTAAAATTATGTTTTGAGTTGTTCCTTTTTTACAACCATCATCTATTTGACTGTGCAAGGGTCCCTTTAAAGTAAGAAACACAGAGCAGACAATTTTTCTGCTTGTTTATATCTACTTACTGTAATTTTTATTCAAATAATATTGAAACAAAATTAACATTCTATCTTGAATTGTCAGTTTGATGTTTGCAGCTTTCAAAAAAGAAAAAAGCTGCAAAGGATTAAGATTCAAGAGCACAAAGAAATTGTGACAGAACATTTTGATCAGAAAGTAGATATTGTCAGGTATTAAAATTTGACACCTCTTTATTAAATAGAAAATGTGCTATCTGAATGACAATGCATTATTTTCCTTTACTATACAGCTATGCATGAATGTGCTTAAAATCTTCCCCCCTGAACTAGAGTAAGGAGCAATAACATTATCCGAACCAGCATTCAATGAAAGCACAGAAATACTGGAGATCTTAAGCATCAAAATCCTCCTGAGGGGAAGAGGAGGGGCAGGCACAGATCTCTTCTCTGCAGTGACCAGCAAGGGACAGGACACAAGGGAATGACACGAAGTTTAGTCAGGGGAGGTTTAGGTTGGATATTAGAAAAAGATTCTTCACCCAGAGGGTGTCTGGGCACTGAACAGGCTCCCCAGGGAAGTGGTCACAGCACCCAGGCTGACAATTCAAGAAGTGTTTGAACAATGTCCCCAGGCACATGGTGTGACTCTTGGGGTGTCTGGAGCAGGGCCAGGAGTCAGACTTGATAACCCTTGTGAGTCCCTTCAACTCAGGATGTTCTATGATTCTATGAACACAAGGGTATAATTCATATATATCTTTGTGTCATTTAAAATTCACCAAAGCTGGGACACGAACATCAATTTCATGGTTTTGATTGAGATAATTATTTTTGTTATTGCTGTAACGCATACTTTTTATTCACCAAAGTGAAATTTTGTCACTACTTATCTTTTAGCCTGGAAGGTTGAAAGATAAGCTTTTCTAGATACACATTTTTAGAGTGACTCCAGAAGGGCAATCTTGCAACAGGAATGTACTCTGTAATTGATACAGAAAAACAAAGAGCAAGCCAGGCTCAAGGCGACTCTGTGTTCATAGGTTCTGCAGATTGCATTTTCCTCCATCTTTCTCTCTCTCTTTCTCTTCCTACACTGTTACTCCATTTAATTTATTCACCCACATTTCCAGACAAAATCTTTATTGAATAGAAGATGAACTATGCTATCTAGATTCTCACTACTTGGCAACAGCAGAAACAGCAGAAACCCTTTGGAAAAGAGGTTAGTAACTAAAAGGCATCTGTTCATTTCAGAAATGAGTCATAATTCAATATATTAATTCAATTTATTAAAAAGGCAGGACGTTTTATTAAGGAAATGTCCCTGTCTGTCCCTCCAGGACCCCCTCTGTCACACTCGCACACCTGAGCTGGGACCGAGGCCCCTTCACAGCTACACCCCCACACTCACACACTCACACCTGGCTCCTGAGCTGGCCTGACTCCAGGTTTCCCACAGCAGAGGTTCAAATGAACCAATCCTTAAAATAATTTAATCTTGGTGAAATAACAAAATAACACAAAACCAGCTCAAGCTGGTGCCTCTGAGGAGGGACCCCAAAAAACTTAAACTCTGGGCATTTATCCCTTCACAGTCCTCACAGACACAGGAATGTCCAAGGCTCCTGCCATGTCTCTGAGTGTCCGGTCCCCTGGCCGGGCCACAGGTCCCCAGGCCCTTTGTTGTGCAAAGGGTCAGCAATTCCTGGCCTCTTGCTTCGGGCTCCCAGAGCTCAACCTGCAGCTCCTACTGCAGTGGCTCACCGAGATACCAGCACTGAATGGATTCCTCAACAATTTGGCTAGAGAGTTTATTGCTTTGTTCTTCCTTCTCCCTTATGATAAATCTTTTTTTTTTTTTTGCAACATTGTTATGTTTAATAAGATTTATTAAAATATGTAAATCTAAGTGATGTTTTCCTCAAAAGCTAACTAGTTTCTCACTAATGACCATGTCAAGTTTTAGGAATAAAATTCTTTTAATGTCAGTTTATCAAAAGCCTTGAAAGCAGATATTGATGATATACTTAAAGTTATTCTATATTCTGCCGAAACAGACCCCAGTGTTTTCAGAAAAACAAACAACAGATGGGTTAATCAATTTTTATTTATTAAATGATAACTATATCAGATTGAAGAAACAAGGCAATCTGTACTCTGTGTGTGTATGGATCTCTGAATTCTTTCTAGACCTATATCNTGTGTTTTATCATGCTTAGCACTCTTTGAACAAACAACACTATAGTGTTCAGCCAGTGTGAATTGATTTAGTCTACTGGGCTCTGCATTTAAATCCTGTATAAAAGAAAACTTCAAGGAAAATGGTATTTTCACTTAAATTATACTTTTTCCTGTGCAGGCAGTGAACTATATTTACTATATAGATCACAGCACTTCATTATGGCAAGACTTGTGTAAATGAGGATAAAAGAAGTGAATAACAGTTTCCTGAAAGGCAATTTACAAATAAGTATAATATTTCCTAAAGGATTTTATATTAATATATCTTCATATATATAACCCGTGGTCATATGTTATCCATTTATTTATTGTGCTAAGGTAACAACTAGTACAGACTGGAATGCATGTCTGGATAAATGAATGTTTAGCCAGTTGTTTATCTTATAGCAAGATCCAAAGCATGTTTCAGGGTACAATGACGGTATCCTGAAAGGAACCATCACTAAGATGGACAAGGAGTGGACAAGAAGACTCTAGAGGAGGCATTGCTTTTGAAAGATAAGGGTTTGTGACAACTTTTACAATGGGTAACCAAGATGAAACAATTCTACATATATATGTATAATTGTATAATTACACAGGCTCAGTTTGTCCCATCATATTTTTATTCCATAATGCACTATAAAACCAGATGCTATTCAAAATCTTCTACATTGATGTGGGAATTTAGAGAAGGTAGACCATCTTCAATTCAATTTCTAAATTTTATGGGACAGCAGAAAGGTGAACATAGACATCATCATCCAGTGAGTCTCCACGTGATGAGGTCAAAGCAATGAAGGGAAGCAAATTTGGATACTATCCCACTCCCTTAATGACAAACAATTAAAGCACAACACACCCCTGATTGGGTTGTCTTGCATTAAAATTAACACATAGGTAAGAAAGTAGAGAGAGTACTTTAGTTAAATAAAACAGAACCACTCTAATCTAGGAATTTTATCATAGTGCTAGTAAACAAAGCTAGTAATATGTAAATGACAACCTTTCTAGCTACATACGAAGGAGTTAGACTGCGGATGTGTTAAAAGCCTCTCTCAGTTTTAAAACCCAGCATTGTTTTGGAACATCCACCTTCACACATACCATTCCCTTCAAACAGAAATACTTCTTGGGAAGCGTGAAGACCTCTAAGTTTGTCTATGCACTTGCTGGAGAAAACAGTAAAAGGTAGCAATGATTATTATATTAATTTTGAAATCTAGCAGTTGACCTATTAGCTGATAATTTACTACAGTTACCCATAATTAGATTTAGTCATAAAATGTGTGCTTTCTGATTGATTTGCTTTTTCTGTGACTGTTTTAATATTGGTCTTAAGACCAAGTTCACAGTGTATTACTTATTGGATAAATATGGTGAGTGCTAAAGCAGAAGAGACAGATACAAAATATGGAAACTCTGAATTCTTTCTAGACCTATATCATATATAGATTTTAACAATTCTAAATGTCTACAAGAGAAACAGAATTTCAGGCACATTGGCTGCAATATTGCAGAAGGATCTCATTATTTTTTGTAGGAATAAACAGAGAAGTTGCCAGGTACTCTTGGTGGAGAACTGGCCACTTAGAGACAAAAAAACAGGAAGAGCTGCAGAACTGTCTTCTTCCTGAAGCCACAAGAAGTCAGGTTTAGTTAAATAAAAAAATGAAAATGAAGCAGGACTTTAAGGCTTACCTGAATCCCAGCTCAGAGGCAATTAAGAAATAGAATCACAGAATCGTTTAGGTTGGAAAAGACCTCTAGGATCAAGTCCAGTCATTAACCCAGCACTGCCAAGTCCACCACTAAACCATATCCCTAAGTGTCACAACTAAATGTCTTTTAAATACCTTCACAGATGGTGACTCAACCACTTCCCTGTTCCAGTGCCTGATAAACCTTTTGGCCTAACTGTTTTCCTTACATACTTTTTCTCCCTTCAAGATATTAGAGCTATCAAAGGTAATGCAGCAGATGAAGCATTTTTTCTAAGGCACAGCAGAAAAGCAGACGGTGACAATAGCAAGCAAAGGGACGTTACTGAAAACCATTACTTGTGACACAAACACCCACTTTAGCACTAAACACATGGCATGTATGTCCCTGCCCACCCAAAGTACTTCCCTGCTGCTCTTTCTGCTGTGATGGACCGCAAGCACTGTTCTAATTTAGGAGATTATCAAGGAATACAAACTCTTGTTTATACACATGCCAGTGCTGCTGGAACAGACAGACCCCCAAGGAGAAATGATTTGAGCTAGTACAACTCAATCTCAAAACCTTTTTAAATGTCACCCAAGAAAAACTAATGTTGGAAGCCTGATACATGTGTGTCTGAATAACCTCCCTTCTGTTTCAGTCACAAGTACGGTGGGGAGTATGGAAAGTAAAATGGGAAAACTGGGAGTTCAGAAAAGAAACTGCTACACAAGTTTTTGGCAAAAGACAAGGTACTCTGTGGGTTTCTTTGCAGAAGGTTAAGCACAGATGTGTTTATTCCCCCTGACTTCCCAGGTGAACACCACTTTGAAATAAGGAAGATAACTTTGCTTTGTGCCAGTTTCTATCCTCATTAAAAGCAAAGCTCTTTGAGCACTATCTCTTCTCTGGCTTCCTCTCGTATTTTATGTAGGAATAGGTGGTCTCATATCCCAATTTAACTCATACAGGAAACTGGTGGGCATAGCAGGGAACCAGTCACAGTTTTATAGTCTTTTCCAAAGGAACAGCTGCCCCAATTACTTCTGCCTTAATGCCCTTTAATCATTAATATACATATATATAGGTATGTATGTGAGAGTATTTATATAAATATATATGCATAGGTGTGTGTATATGTCTATATCTGTTTATATAAACATTCTAATGTATTCTATTCTGAAGGACAGGTCTCTATACAGGTAGTCCCAGGCAATATGCAGAAAGCAGGGAAAGGAGATTGAAAGAGGAAGGCGTGGTGGCTTCAGGTGTGGCTCTCCCAGCCACAGTGCCAGGAGTGCTTGGAGAGGCTGCAGCCAGTTCAAGTGCCAGGGAGGCCTCGGAGAAGGCAGGGAGAGCATCAGGAGGAGCATCATGCCTGGGACACAGAGCACATGAGCAGCTGCCCATTTTTGCTTAATCCCAAACTGTTTTCCTTTAGGGTTAGATTTTGGACACAAACAGAAGTTTTCTTGACTAGAAGTAGGTTCTACAGATGCTCAAGTGTAATTTCTCAAAGCTAACTAGCAAGAAGATATGTGAATTCCATAAATACCATTGGAGACTTGTGCCTGGACTGGGGAATTTCAAATGCTTAAGGACTTTTCCATTTGCTTCTGATAAGTAAATGGCATGATGTATAATTTGCTACCTGCCATTTATCCACACCCAATCTGATCTATTAATTTATCCCACAGGCATACTTGGTATGAGTAATATATTCATAATAAATTAATTTTGGTTTTAGCTCTCTTTTGTATTTAAAAATTAGATTCTGAATACTTTTGAAAGCAAGAAACTGATACTTTAGTTGTTATTTCTGTAAGCAATAAAAAAAAAAACCAGAAAAAAAGAAGAAAAAAAAAAGTGGGTTTGCAGGCCTCGCTTATGCTTAAAACACAGTTCTAATATGCCTATCAAGATAAGCTTCTGGGCTGCTGTAGTCAAGAGTAATGGCCCTTGAAAAAAACAAACATACAGAAAAGAAAATACTGGTAAAACAAAAGGGTGTTGTCAAAATGATGCAAAAAAATATATTCAGTACAGTGTTATGTTTTACACAAAACTATGAATCTATGTAACCAATGCTTATCTAGGTGAAAGAAACCTAGATAAATAGTATTTTAAGTTCCCACAAAAACAATAGTAACTAAAATCACATAGCAACTTCAGAATGACTAAAATTACATTCTTTGGAAAACATGCTATTTTCCACTCCTGCCCCGTATGTGGGCCATGCAAGCAGGGACAGATGTGAAAGACCTGTTTGCCTAAATAAAGAAATTTTTTCCTAGATTTTCAGATTGTTTGCCTGCTTCTGATAAATTTTAATCTCTTGCTTTCTTAATATTTGGAGACAATGACTATACTTCTGAGTAGGTCTGTATTTTCCTCCCCGGGGACATCTTGACTTTTCAGATATGACTGTAAGAATAATTAATGATTCAGTGGACTTACTCTTCTAGGAGATTAGTCATCAGGGCCACCTGTCTGCATGGCATGTGATTGCATTTTCTCAGGACTGTGGTCATCTTAGGCTTTTCTTGTGATTTACAAAAGTATTTCCCACAAGTACTTTCCGCATTGTTGTATTACGCAGCATGGTATAGAAAACGCTGTGGTGACTCCGACACTTCTGCTGCCCATTCCCAGTGATCTCAATTTTCCAACTCTATACATCAACCTCTCTATCATGACAGCCAGGAAAACCTTGCTATCTTGTCAAATAACAACTTTTTCTTGTAAAAGAGATTCAAAGGATGCTAGTGTTTCAGCTACTTTCTTCACCCTCCCGTTACTGCACGTACTCTCCTCCCTTCTCACTTACTTCTTCCTACTTACCTGGGAAGTCATGACCAGTGTGATGGTCAATACCAGCAACTGGAGCAGGGCTGCAGCCTCGGGAGCCTGCATGTCTGTGTGTCACCTGCTGGGGAGACTGGGACAGGGGCAGCTCCAGGTCACACTGCATGTCTTAGCCCAGCTGCTGGAGGATCTACCTCTCACGTATGTGCAATGTGGCCCTGCCTGTGGCACAAGGGTTGAAACTAGATGACTTCTCAGGCCTGCAACCCAAACCATTCTATGATGCATTGATTAGATGTCAATGAAACAGAAAAATTCTGATGTAGATTTAGATATTTCACATTGTTGCTAACACAACAAAAGCATCATTGAGAGCTGATTCAGTGCCTGAACCCTGAAGCTGATCAAGGAACACAGTAGTACAACCCAGGGTTGTAAAACCTCTGCTTATAATCTAGGTTGTGGGGTTTTATCGTAATCCATTTTACTTCGTGATACCTGAAGCCATCATGTTCATGATGACACAAACTGCAAGAGGTTATGGAAAGGGTGGGATGACAGCTGAGAATCTTCCATCAAAATTATTTTTACAAGGCAGGTTTCATTAACATCAATGGTATGAATCATTATATGACAGCTTACAAACAGAAGGCATGCAAACAGCTAATTGCTTTTGTTTGAATGAAAGACCGTGACAGGCTCCCAGTTAACATAAAACTGTAGGCAGTTACTTATGAGATGATTGCTATGACTATAAGAACTGACACAGACATTGATTCTGTTACAGTGTTCACTAAAATTCCATTTAATTTAAATGGAATTTTAATCTAGGTGGAGATGCTCCACCTAGAACATAAATCAGACGTCAGATGCTTCAGAAGTAAAGACGATAATGAGGCAGATGTGACAGGACTATTTCTGTTGGATCTCTTTGAATGTGTGTTCTATTCCACCCTCTCACCTATTTCACTCCAAGGATTATCTCTCAGCAGCAGCTAAAAGCAGAAAAAAAAAAATAAAACAAATTCTCTCTAAAGATTGTGAAGTACCTGGGAAAATCTGGCTGCATTCATTTTGAATCATAACCTCCATCAAATCTTTATCTCAGTGATTTCCTATGGTAATGCAGTGACAATTAGTGAGTCAGTAAAAGGTCCTGCTTAGTACATTTCTCAGAAAGCTCATAAGTCTTGAATACAAATAACAACACTTTTCAGCTCACAGTCATTGCTCATCACAGAGATACAAATTTTAATACTCCTTGCCTCTTTTAAAAGCATAAATGTCTGTCAATTTAGAAAGATGGAAGAATAGAATAGAATAGAATAGAATAGAATAGAATAGAATAGAATAGAATAGAATAGAATAGAATAGAATAGAATAGAATAGAATACTTTCTCTCATATTTTATGAAGGCCTTTGCTTTCATTCCGCAAATCCTTTTTTAAAAGACTAACTAATCAGCTATCACTTCAGTTTTCAGCTAAAGGATATTGCAAACCTTCCTCTGAATCCTCTTTCCATTTCACAGGCATTGCTACGAGGGGAAGAGACAGGGTGTCAGTGGTTCTATTAATTTGCTGCCTTGCAGTTCATGAGTGATTTGAAGAAACTGAAGAAAGGTATGATGCAAATAGCACTGTGTGTAAAGAAAAGCATGTCTTTCTTCATTTTATGTCCTTGTGGAGCATTGCTTCCGACAACTCTCAATTTTACAAATGTTTTCTGTAGGCTGTAATTGTCAAGGTCAGCTTCTACTGTGTTTTGGAGACAGAAACAAGAGAATGCTACTCTTCATTTTCAAAAAATCTTCAAAATTATATCAGGTGGACCTTAGCTTTTGATTTAATGTTCTTGTAAGGTCACCTTTAAGATAATTTTCTGCAAGACAGAATGTTCACTGACCAGTGATGAAAGGAATGAGAAAGGTGAAAAATCTAGAGAAAGGTTTCTTTCCATGTTGCAAAATCCTGAAAATCCATGATGATTCATGTTAATTGACACAGCTTATGATGCTGATTTTGTATCTAAGTAATTAAATGTTCACTGTGGGCTATTAATGACCTGTTAGTACAACTCTCACACAATATGTGGTTTTAAATGGTTTTGCTCTTTGTTTTGCTTATTTGTTTAACCTGACCCATTTCAATTGTAATTTAATGGTGGAGAGTTGGCAATGAACCAGAAGCTTCTCAAGATCTGTGGTGCATGAGGATGTGCTATTCTTACTAAGTGGGTCTGTCCTCGCCAGCTGAGTTTAAAACCACTCTGTTTTGTTAAATTGTAAAAAACTAAATGTTACAGGAATAATAATAATTAATAATAATAAAAATAATGAGCAGTGCCATTTTTGTGATGGGTGAGATGGTTATGGAGCTTCAGCATTGATTTCAGCAGGACTGTCTGGTATACACTGGCTGCAGTGTATACATCACAATGTAAAATGGAGCTTACTTATCCAAATTTAAAGTCAGTCTTAATTGATAGCTCTTTAAATCATATGGCCATAAGTCCATGAGAAAGATAATAAACATGAAATTCACCCCAGCTTGTCTGTATGGCCATAAGATTTCATTTCCCTGAGACAAAGGAGGGAAAGAAAAGCCACACCACTGCTGTGGTTTGAAATATTCTTTTTGGAAGCCCATTGGTTTGCAGTCATTTTTTCCACTTCTAGTTAAGCTCTGGGAATTGATCTGGATTTTTAAAGTATTTTAACTGCAAAAACATCACACTTGTTTAAACACAGTGTGAGATCTCTTGCTGGTGGTATGGGAGAGCAAGTCCAAGTCTCTTCCTTGATCGTGCTGACAGTCCTGTAGCTAGGAAATGCTTGTCAGTGGTGTACCTGAGCTGTTGTCCAGTTCTGGAGTTCAGTCAAAGACTGAAGTGTTGTCTGCATAACAACCACATGAATTTGATCTCTAGAATTCCCTAAGCCAGTCAAAACTATAAGTATCATCAACAACTCTTTGAAAGAAGTAGTCAGAGATGCTCCATTTTCCAATTAGTGTGTAATTAGCTGGATGGGATGGGAAGAACATGTCCTCAGCTTTTCCTGCTTTAGTCTGATCCAACCTTCTCCTTCTTCAGCAAACATCCCACCAGTGCAAGTGGTGGGGACTCCTGGCTGGGCACCTTGCCCCTCTCTGGGCAAAGGTATAACATTATGCTGTGCAGAGAACAAGACTGGTGGTTCTGGGAGGGAAAAGTACTGGTTCTGCAAGTGTGGTGGATGAATTTGGTCCCTTGAGAATTTAGGTGCATTAAGTTTATAAAGTCTAACAAGACTGATTTCCTAAGCCAGACTTGGTCTGAGCATGTATACGTCTATGAACACTGGAGAATTTCATTCACTTTCATGTAAAAAACATACATTCTAAATTAAGCAGCTGATGAGCTATTATTCAGCAACATAATTTTAGACATGAATTCCTATAGTATTTTTAAGTTCTACTTTTGTGGGGTTGCAGGAGTGGACTGCGGGTGGCCTTGGCCTTGATGGCTTACAGCTGTGTCCCTGGGAAGAGGGAAGGCCAGCATGGAATGCAGGTGTGCTGATTCCTGTAACAAGAAGCACGTGAGTGGCCCAAGAGATGGTATAAAAGGCTGTGGTGCAGGATCACAAGAGAGATACTGAGCTGAGTTGGAGCCAACTAGGTTGATGCTGGCTGGTGCCTGCGGATGCATGCTGATGCTTGCTGCCACCTGCCTCTGCCTGCTGCGACCCTGCTGATGCCTGCCACCCTGCTCTATGCTGGACTTTTGGACTCTGACATCTGGTGCCTCGTGTTTGTATGTATGATTTAAGTCTCAGCAATAATGGCTTAGAGCCTCAAAGGCTTGGAGCCTCCGACAGTATCAGCCTCACAGACTGCAATCCACTTGGGGGAAGTGGAATAGCCGGCCGGCGCGTAATCCCTGGGCGGGGGTGTGCCCAGGAGAGCCGTGAGTAGCCTACGCATGTAAGTCCAGGATTGGACTGCTTTATGGGCTACTGTGCCTCTCTGAAGGACGGACCAGCGGTTTGCTGAGTTATTGCCCATGTGTGATTACTGCGAATGGTGCCACGTATTTTGCTGCAAACTATGTTGGCCTTTTGTACGCCGACAACTTTAATTACTGGAAACCTTTCTTTGGATTTGGCCCCTTGTTTCTTTAAAGTTTCCAGCAAGAATTGTGGCATATTAAATTAATATTGTCTCAGTAGGAAACAAACCTTGCAAAAAATTTTTAATCAATGTTCTGGTCATCAGCATTCAAGACTCTTGTGCTTATTGCATATTCAAATATTGACTGAAATGCTTTATTAAGAGAAAGGTTCTGTTTGCAGTGCAACACTATACATGAGTTTTGATAAAAGCTTCTAATCTGTATTCTGACCACCATATTTAATATGCATCAATTATTTGTAGTGAAGTCTGGTGGTTAATTGATTGTTTCAAAGACAGGAGGCAGACAATGTTCTGATTAATCGGAGACTGAGAAAACTTGCATATCTGTTGTTTTGGATTTTCAGATGAAATCTCAGTATTCCCCCAAACCAGATGAAATTTTGACATTTATGAACTTTTATATTCTAAGATTTTTTAATTGTTGACTTTTTATATGTATTAAGTTTACTGTTAAAAGACATTATAAAGATAACTTTTTTTCAAATAGCTTTAAGGCACATGAGAAACATTAGAACTACAGAAGAAATTGGCATACCTCAAAAATTCATTAAGTGGGACACAGTAATTTAAATCCCTTATACTGCACCAAAATAAAATCTACTATGCGTTTTTAAGTCCAGCTCTTCAGTTATCTGGATGTTGTAGTTCAGACAAGAGATAATGCATTCATCTTGATACACTGCTGTCAAGTAATTGTACAGAAATGAAATACAGGGCAAAGACAAACTAGCGGTTGCCTTGTGTTTGTGTTAAAAATAAGGCAGAAAACTCCATCTTGCAGAAAAACAGAGCAATATTCAACTGGTCTTTTATCCTTTAGACAGATTTGTGTCTTTGGAAGGCTGTTAAAAAATGATTGTATGGGTAATATATAAAACTAAATTGGATAAGTCTTCAGTTAAATTTGAACTGTCTCTATAGTATTTGTATGTGCATTGTCTACTTGAGGAATGAGGGAAATTATCTATTGTGACTGATAGCAGTCTGGTCTCTTTTCAAAGGGGCATTTTACAATCTAAAAAGCTGTCATTTTCCAGCTACATGACATAGCAGGCAGTGTGTGAAACATGATGTGTTGTCCTTCTCCACAAGGTGTAAAACCATCCCTTATAAACTTCATCCATTCCTGTATGAACTTTGCTCTCCTGGCTGGATGATTGGGCCTGCAGAGGGTGCAGGGCAGGCTTGGCATCAGCCTGCCTGGGGACTGCCTTATGTCACTGCTACGGCTGCTCCAATGCCCCCGACTGCAGCCTCCGGGCACCTCTGACCACAGACCCTTAAAGAAGGAAGGCCAATATGCACCAAAACCTCATCTCTTATTTCTCTCTATTGTCTCTGTCCTATTTCTCCTAACAATGCTCAATACACCCAAACCCAGTGCTCTTGTTGTTGATGAATCAGGAGAGGTCAGTCGTTTTTTTGGGCTACTTTGCATTTACACTGAATTCTAGGGCTGCCTCATGGGCTGGTACCTGCCATGTGCTGAGGGCCTCAGGAGTCAGCCCTGCTGATCTCAGTGGTCCCTCCTGGCCCTCCAGTCTCTGAAGTGCTCCATCCATCACAGGAGTAACTGCAGCTGTTTCTTTCAAGGTGCCTTTCAAACTTCTAAAGTCTATAAACAGCTGAGTCATATCAGAAAAATAACATCAACAAGTAATACTATGTGACATCTGTGCAGAGTAGTATGAAGGCAATGGTTTGTGCAACTGTGTTGCTGTGTTGTACGTGGCTACAATGAGTGATAAGTAGCATCTTCCACTGCTGGACTTTTCTGTCAGGATTTGTTCAATTTTTTTTTTTTTTNACCTATGCTGTCAGTATCCATGTTCTTCTCATTCAAACACTTGGGAAAAGTCACCCATCTCCTATCCTGGGGCTGTCCAAAAATGGTCTGGTGTATCCAAAATGCTCTGTCTTGAGGCAGCTTTTCTAAGGTGACTATTACTGTGTTACAAGTACATAGTTGGTTCCTCTATTTGAAAACTATCTCTAGTACTTTTGGAATGCTTACCAATTATTGAATAATAACAACGAGGTCTTAGCTGGAAGCTTTCCACATGATCCACTACAGCAGATCAAATCACTGCCTTGTAAACAAACCACAAAAATGGAGGTGGAATGCAACTTCCCCTTGAATTAGGCAGGCAATATCAAGCAAGATTTGAAAATTAAAAATTGTTACTGCTTTGTATGACTCTCTGAAGAAAAGGTGGAAGATGGAAATCTCAAAAGATGTTTTTTAAATATTCCCATAACTTTAGTAGCTGTTGCTATGCGATCACTCACTCCACTATTCTGTGAAGTTTAATTTCTACAGAACACATACCTTTCGGAACAAGAAGACAATTGAATCTTGAAAAAGTATTTAGGATTAGATTGTACCTTTAGGTATAGCAATGCTACAAAGTTACATACAAGTTTATTTATATTGCATCCTTTAACTCTGTGAGTTTTTCATAGGAGAAATTTCCAGTCAAAACTATGGAAACCTGACTTGAATGATATTAAAATTAACTACTTTTAAACAGCTAGGTTTCTAAGCAGTCACTGAAAAATCCTGAACTGTTGTCATCTTTCCCTCCAAGGATGGGGCATTATTTGCTTTGTGCTTTAAAGCAATGTAAGAGAGCTGCACCTAATCCATCTCGGACATTGTTAGTAACTGAAAGAGAGATGAGGATATTCAAACCTCATCCAAATTCCTAGCCTTTTGTTTTTAATTTTAACCGGCAGTATCATCTGTCACTTTTTTAAGGGATATATTGGCTAGGGAAGTAAATCTCTATGTTCATACATTTCAGACTTTATCCTGAACCTGTTGCTTGAGCAGGCAGACTGAGCCCAGATTTGGTGGTTCAAGAGAGATTGCTTCCAATCTGAGCAGGTGGTGGTGTTTTATAGGAGAGGTAAAATCAGGAAACAGAAAGCAAGTAAATGAATACAAATAGTCAAAACACTGAAAAGAAAAGAGTTCTTGACAGCTGTCAGGCTGCAGAACAGAGGAAATTGAATACAAGGTGACATAAACCAATTCAGAAGTCAATATAGAGTGACAATGTAACGATACAGAGGCAAAAAAAAACCCTTAAACCAAAACTCAATTAATGTATCAGAATCCTGGACAAGAATTTATGAAGAAAGCAAAGTTTTAACATTTAAATAAATGGAGAAAAGTCTGCTAAAAACATGACTTTTTTGTTTGTACAGCAAATCCAGAGTGTTAAAGATTACTGAGAAATCGTGGTAGGAATCACAATAGAGTGTTAGTGCTGAGCAGAGGGAAAGGATCATCCTGTGGACCTGCTGGTGCAGCCCCCAGGCTGTTGGCCGTATCTGCTGCCAGGGCTCACTGCTGGCTGAGGCTTTCCTTGCAACCCACCAGGACCTCCAGCCCTTTCCCAGAGAGCTGCTTCCCAGCCTTCTGTGCTACGGAGGTTATCCCTACCCAACTGCAGGACATGGGTCCCTGTCAGCCCATTTCTCCAGCCTCCGCTTACGGACTATTCCCTCTAAATTGATGTTGCCCACAAACTTGCCAAGATGGCAACTTTTCCATTCATCTAGGCCATTAATAAAGACATTATACAAGTACTAATTCCAGTATTGTGTTTATTTCTGAACTGGGATAAACCACCTTATCCTCTTTTTCCTTTCTTTTGCTATCTAACAGCCATGTCTGCAGTCTTTTTCCAGTGCCTTGACTGCGTATACTAATTATTTGCTTTGTGTTTCCTGATTTGATCTCACACCTCTCCTATAAACCATGACCATCCGTTCAAACTGGGATTGAGAGATATTATTCACATCCTGACTTTACCTATCAGTTTTGCTGCTCAGAAAAGACACAGTTATGATTATGATTGAAAACCAGCCGTCACTGCAGAAAATATACATTAACCACCAACCACTGTATCCTCAATAGGATGTTAGATGTCGAAGAAAATATTAGTGAATATGACTCCCAAGAAATACTTATACCAGTGTACCCTTAAAGGCACTCAGAATTTCTGTGGGGATCATTTTCAGAGTTATCAAGGCTTACAAAATGCAATGGCTTACAAATGGACATGTTGAATATACAGAAGAATTAAAAGATACGGTCGAGATAATCCTGTGAAGCTATGAAGGCATAAGACACATTTGAAAGCATTTAATTCCACTAAGTATTGGCCAAAATTATTTTCTATGCAATAGCAACCATTAAATGTAATAATACTATTATGTATGGTTTCTGTTTTTCAAACATGTTAATAGAGATGCCTTTCCATATCAAACTTTATAAGGCATGTATTTCAGACGATTGACAAGGACTAAATCTTTTCCTCAATCACAAATCAAAACACGTCAGTCTTGTGGTGTAAAGAACAGTGTGTTACAATGGTAATAAACTAATTTTCTTTATTCTTAAACATGAAAAGCACACACCTGTTGAATCATTGATAGCTCTGTTAAATAATTAGACAGATTTTATTATATCCTGACAAAACAATACTGGTGCCTGTCAAAAAAGCCTCCAAACATTGTGCTACATTAAGAAGAGATAAATGCTTCCACATTTTTTTGAGAATGCTCCCATCTTTTCATATAAATCACCATGATTCAAGAAAATATCTACTGAGTAACGGCTAGCAGGGAAATCCAGTGGGTACAGGTGAAAATCATAACGCAGTATAAAGATTGCTTTCCTGACTCTAGAGCATAATAACTGAGGTGTGAGCTGGTTTGACATCCTCTCTCTGACCACTCACACTGTTTACATTGCCACATCAAACTGGAAGAGCAGAACCACTCACTCAAAAGTATATAAAAATTGTTAACAGTAAATTAGTTCTTTTTGAAACAGATACATTGGTGACTATTTCTGCGGATGTGTGGCCTCTGCCTAGAAAAGCATTGTCAGTGGTTTACTGTGTCCAGCAGTGCATCTGAATGTGTATTGTGCCTGTGAAACATCAAAAGCCGTCATACAGCTTAAAAGCAGATATTTGTGCTGCTGAAAGTGTTTAAAATAACTGCACCAGCTGATTTTAGTCTGTGATTATATTTTCTCATCAGCAGTACCAGTTTTTGATTGTGCTGCTCTTAAACAGCAGAAATAAGAAATAAGTCTGCTCCAGGAATCTACTGCCCTGGCCCTATAAAACGTCTCCTAGTGTTTAATGGATGTTATGGTAAAGAGAAATATTTTAGTCTGAATCCTGCTTGGGCTGTCTATGGTTGACATGACTGGACAATGTGTCCCTTTTAATATCATTGTTCTGAGCAATACAGCCCAATTTATCATTATATCTCCAATAATATACTATGGAATAATATGATTATTCTTTTCATTTTATAATTTTTTAAAGCATTCTGGCTATGTATTTGTCAATACTGGATGAAGATGGTGTTTACTCTGCCTACATTAAGTATTTCAGTTTAGATCCCTAAACTGGCAGCCTCTTTATCCTAAGATCTCTTTTCAGTGAGTAGTGAGATAGAAGCATTTTAGAGAATTTGAAGCTTGTCTTCTTACTGACTGAAATTAAGCATGTCTGTCCATAAACTATATTGACAGAAAGAGAGACTAGACTTACAACTCAGGGGCTTAATGGTACACAGCATGAGTACTCCAGTTGTCTTGAAGGAAGTGAAATAAATGCTGAACTGTTTTCACTCTAAAAATAAAAAAAATCTTCCAAAAAAAAAATTTTTGAAAGTTGCTGGTCATATAACTGGTATATTTTCAGTTTATCTTCTTTGGGGTTTGAAAAGCCGAAGTGTTTTATTAAAAGAACACAGGAGACATTAAGTTCTAGAAAATCAGTAGTTTCAACCAGTTTTAAGTATCAGCTTCTCTTTAAAATTCGAGACATCATGAAGTCCAACAATATTTTTATATTATTGTGAACTACTACTGATTGATGCGTTATTCCATATTGTCATGAGGAAACAAAGATAAAGTAATATAACAGTAATAAATTAAGTGATTTTGAAAGGATAATCCCACTTAAAAGTGTCATTCTTTAAAACAATAAATATTTTTATCTCAATGCATCTCTCCAAGAACAATTTCATTTACAAAAGAGGAATTAAATCAATATAGCTTTCTGAAGAACGATTGTATTGATGATAAAAAGTTTAATGAAAATTTTACTACAAGGTTTTGTGCAGATCATCAGTCAGGTTGACAGCCCAAATAAATAATCCAATTATTTTTAAGAATGTGAGATCCCAGTCTTCGGAATGACCTGCAGTTTTTTCCCAGTATCATGACATTTTAAAAGCATGACATCTCTTTTATGCTTCATTCAGTTTATTTATCTTTTCATTTCCCCATTGTCCAAATGTCAGTTCTGTGCAAATTTGTTCCTTGAATACTCAAAAAAATCCCCCAAAAAACCAAACTGCTTATTTTTCCATGTTTGACAGGTTCTATAAATAAATTGCCTAGAAAAAAATCAGCTCACACACCTGCTTTGGTTTGACATAATATAGAGCAACCAGATACACTTAAGGATCTGGATTTTCTTTTATATATTACTGTAAAATGCAGTGGCTTATTTCAGACCTGGGAGCACAAAGGGGAGCAATATAGAGAAGCTGAACTAGGACACAGATATTGGCTTTCCAGTATTGTGCGACTGAACCAATGGAGATAAAACAGTCTATAGGATTTCCAGGTCACTGGTCATCCAAGAATATTTGACAGGTCCTGGCCTATTTAAGAATCTGATAAAACTGGTTTTTATTGCTTGCAATCTTTTTTCTACTTGCTTTTATTACAGTAGGAAATCAGACTTACAAGGTAGCGTCTGTTTCCCTGAAAAATTGAATTATCTTTGTTTCACATATATTCATTATTAGCTTATTCTTTTGAGACTTACCTTTTCTCTTCTCTAGGGTTACAAAAGAGAGTACAAAGCAGTGGTTCTAATACCAAGATGCTTGGTGACAGACACATGCTTTGTGGTAAGCAAACAGACTGGGAGTTTGTCACTATAATACAATCCTTAAAGTGTGTTCTATACTCATGAAGTAAAAAAATGTAAATGCAATATCATTAATTTTAATCAGTTTTAGTCAAATGGAAAATCTTGAATTATAAAAAAATACTTTAAGTAAAAATATAGAAAGGGGTACTATTTAGAACAGTAAAGAAAATTTGAAAAGTGATCATAGTATCCCTAGTGGCACATTAGCACTAAAACATTTAAATAGTAACTCTTAAGGAGACACCAGACAACTGAGGAGCACAATGTGTGTAAGAATGACTTTCAGTATATGGTGGTGCTTCATTTTGTCTAGAAATTGTAGGAAAGGCTTTTATAAATGAGTAAGGTACTTAAGGAAAACCATACAAATTTCCCAGTTGTATACTATTTTCTTAGCCATTGCTGTTACTCGTAAGAACACAAAGACATTTTAATCCTTAATATTCTCAACAAGCTGAAAATGAGTCCTGTTTGCAAAGCTCAAGCATTTGTCTCTGAAGCATGTTCAGGGAGTGTAACCTGCAATCAGTGTCCAGTGTGTTACTCAGGAGCTTTATTCATGCCCTCATTTGCACCTTTCCATCTTTTCTTCATGTGCTGTTCTCACTTATTGGATGGTCCAGCAGACATGAATGAATCCCACCAACTGCCTGGCCATGCCCATCTCAGTTCCAAGTGTAAAGCTGGCACTGACAACCCTTTTTTTTACTGCTCAGTCCCCTGCTTGGCATTTCGATGTTTCATTATGCTTACCATCTGCCACAGGAGTTTCAGAAAACATCTCATCTTGACCTTCACATCACTGTAAACAAATTGAAGTTAAAAGCATAGATTACCTCGACCTCCCTTGTGTTTCTGCCCCTGGAAGTGGATTTTTATGCTGCACTATAGTCTTCTTTCAGGAGAGGTTGCCTCTGCTTCCCACAGTTCTGTGCCCTTTGGCAGAGACAGAGTCAGTCAACACTGCTGCTTTTCAGCTGAATGCTCGCTAATGGGTGACCAAATACCAGTGGCGAGTTGTCTGCACATTGTGAGATTTGGGGGTTTTGTAATGCAAGATTTCCCCTTAAAATGGTGACTCCTTTTGCCATCGTTCTTTAGTGAGTAAGGCAAACAGTTGTAAATGTGTCATAACGTACGATCTCATGGGTCACGGCTGTATGAGCTGTGTGTCAAGGCACAATTTGGCCTTTAAATGTATAAACATCTGAAATGCAATGCACATGAGGAAAAGGGCAATTGTAAAGGAAAGAGATAATATATTCATTTTGTTAAGGCAGTGATGACTGGCAGAACCTTAGAAAACAGCAATTTGCCCATGCTCATTGCCTTGCTTAAATCTCTACTAGACTGGGCTTCAGTGTACTCACTGACAAGGATGGGGAGTCTTGGAACTCCAGCTGCAGGAACAAAGGTATTTTTATAGAACTGGGCTTGCTTTCAGTGTATACCTAATAAAAGAGATGCACTAAAACAAAGTTTTAAAAAGAAGGAAAAGAGAAAAATAGAGAAGTTGTATTATTATTAGCCAACCGCAAAAAGGCAGGTTTCTGATGATGAGAATATTTAAATACCTATTCAAATTTTGGACACTGTGTGTATATCTGTGAAGGTTGCAGAAGGTCACGGTCAGATTTTATGATATGTTTACACAGTTTACAGATATCTGACATAGGTCATTTTGAGACCAAGCTTCAATTCTTGCATGAACTGATTCCTATAGGTTAAAAGATCAAACCTCTATGAGATAATACATTCTACCTCAAAATCCTAGGTGTCAGAAAGATGTAGGAGCCTAAAGATGAAGCTTCCAGCTATTTCCAGAGCCTGAAGTAATATTTAATTCAGTTCTACTGTTTAACATGGATAAAAGTTGAAGATGGCATTTATAATTTTGGATGTTTAGATGTTTAATTCAGACATTTTATGAAGGCTTTGATACAGGTAACTTTTCACTTCAAATGTAAAAACAGTAACTTCCATGAAAAATTAATCCAATTATTATAACAGAGAAAAAAATGAAACTGACGCTGTTACGTATTTAATGGCATCAGTTACAGTATGGTTGCCAGCATGCCGTAAACATTAAAACAGGACTGTGCAAACATTTTAATCTAGAAAAAACAAAAGATAATAAACACTCTGCCCAAGCTTCAGGGATATTTGAGACCCCTCAGTGAGTGACAATTGTGCCTGTATTTATATATTACAAGTGAAAAATACAAGGCTGCTAATATTTGCCCAAATTTTAGGTCATTTTTTTCTGTGAAAATATCTAAAATAGCAAGCAAACAAACCACCAGAACATCAAAACGGTCTGGTGTTCGTTCAGAGGATGCAGCCATTTAGAGGGCAAAGTTTCATTCTTTGCAGAAAAAGATAAAATAACTAATTTTAAAAAATTATTAAATTATTAGTTTTCCATTCACTTTAGTACCTGTGACAATAGAATATTACAAAAATTTGATCTTTATAATTACTTTTTCAATTAATAAGAGTTATATTTTTTAAAGTATATACCAAATGCATGCAGTTATATCAGAAATGTGTTCAATGGCTGTAGTTTTAGCTGATATCAGTATCTCACCTTGCTTAGTGCTGCAGAATTAAAAGGAAATTAATAAAGAGCTATAAAAAGTCATCAAAGCAAGAGAGAAGTGACCAGGTTTCAGAGGAAATAATACACAGAAAAAGGATTTAAAGCAAAAAATTAAAATAAAAAACAGATTTCAGCTTTCATCACACTTAGATTGTTTTTTATCCCTGTGTCTGGGTCCCTTCAGTTCTAAAATGTTAAGCATGGGTAGAAAAAAGTTGGTAACACTGGAAGGAAAGAAACATTAATAGAAACACTGACTGAAAGATGTGCTTGCTCATTTTATACCATATTTGACAAAGCATTCAAATAGAAATTAGGACCTGATTACACTTATCTTCTTAGTGAATACACTTAGGTTCTTTCAGAGACAAATAATGTCTGGCAACAACAGGGTTGAACGCTGAGGAGGCTTGGAGCAAGGACAGGAGCTGCCCAGGGTCTCCACAAACTTGTCACACAGCTTCAAACAGGTAAGTTTCTTGCTTTTGCAAACCTACTGCTGCACGAATGTCAAAGAACTTTTAATATCTTGATTAAACACTGCTGAATATCATGTTGGTAATGCTATTAATATTATTAAATACCATGATAAATGATCTAGATGTCAGATAAAAAAATAATTTCAAGGTGTCCTTTCTCTCTGAAATGTGACTTCAGTACCTTAGGCAGAAACAAAAGAGACCACTGGCATTTGTGTGCCTGTCGAACACATCCATAACTTGTGAATGCTAAAGAAATTTTGCAGAAGGCAAAGATGAAGGCCTAGGTAAAGCAGTGAAGAGAAATTTGGCTTTGTTCTGCCTTAATTGCTTGTAGTTTGTACTTTTTTAAAACTTGCATATACTGAGCTTTATATATTTTGACCACAGTAGAATAATATTTAAAAAGGGGGAAATAGCACAGCAAGTTTTGTTTCAGTCAGTTCAGTCCTGGTCTGAGATTGCATGAGGTGAGAAAAGGGAGCACCATCCTTGCTACGTCAGGCAAGAGGGGTATGAGTGTCAGACCCTTAACTCCCAAAAAACCATTCCCACCTCTTGTTTATCAGATGAGAGATCCAACATTGTTTACATCTAATTTGGACAGTTGCTACCAGCAAGGCAATTATAAATGGCTATTTTCTAAAATGTTAATATTTATTCTGATAAAATTAGGTTATTATAATTAGCTTGTTCCTATAGTGAAATTCAGATGGTATCTACTGCTGTTTGTATTTTTGATGCTAAAAACTATTCTGGGAGAGACTAGATGGTGATGATATTACTGGGATTTTATTTACTTATCTTCTGAGATTACATGGGACAATTCTGTTTTCTGGCTTATGATATGCCTTACTCCAAGTTAAAGTTTCAAAGGAGTTAATACTCTTGGCCATAAATACTTGCAAATGTATTTATAAAACCTTCAAGAAAGAAGGTTTTGTAGCTCTCATTTTGCCTTACTTTTTCTCTACTGTTTGAGAGTATTTAGTATTCAAATTAATGTATCTGTCACAGCAAATTGCAGTGCATTGCAAGTGGTTACTTGTACAGTTCTGGACTGTTTGGTCAGTCACCAACTGACAGCAAGGACATCTCCCAAGGCAGCAAGACAATGCCACACTGGACATATGTGAGATACCTAGCTCGAGAGATGGTGAGGAGATAAAGTTATAAGGCTCTGACAAATGATGAAATGTACTTCATTTTTTTTCTTTAAAGAGAGATGTTAATAAATTATTCAGGAGTTTTAGGGTTAGGGTTTGGGTTTCTTCTTTTGTGAGAGTATGAGATGTCAAAATGACGAGTTTTAGTCATGTCTTAAGTGATATCAAGTAAAATTAGTAAAAAAGCATTGGTCCATCTGACGATATTTTATAGCTCCAAAATATTCTGGAATAAAAATATCTTTATCAATTTTAGCTTTAATCAAGTTTCGTTTCAATGATTTACTTTAGAAAAGCATGCAAAAACTGATTTTTGGTTCTGTGAAAGAGAAGAAATTAATCAGATTTTAGTTTCTTTATATAAATGGCATACCTATTACTGAGCAATGTCAATAATGGAGTTTTTAAAATAATGTCTCTTTAATACTTATTTTGGTGTCATAGGTTCAGGTAAGATCAGTATCCTCCCTTTCTTCACAAATTCTCTCAAGTCATCCATAAATATTCTAAGCAAAATTTCCCAATCCTTACATGAAACTATTTCCCTAACCGTAATACACTACAAGAATGGTCACCATAAATTTATGAAATAAACAATTCAATCCTATTGCAGGAGGGAGCCATCCTAAAGGAATATTCCATTAAAGTTCTTAAGGCAGAAATACCAAAATGAGACTGCAGACAAATTAGATATTTTTTATTATGTATTCTTTCATGTTGGCTATTCTTGGATCTTCTTTCTTAAACAGTAAAATAACCGTGGTCAGTAGCTTCAATTATTGAGTTTATCTGCAGTGGAGGTGCTGTCTATAACTCGACAAGGTTCTCCCTGGGTTAAAGAGGGGGACTTACTTTGGCCAGAGGATTATATCAGTTCACATTTGCAAAGGTCAATTTCATGTGGAGAAGATCCACAAAAATGACTGCTATCTAAGCCTTTAGATGAGTCACAATGATTCTTTCCCCTTCCCTCCTGGCTTATGGATTTCTATGCAATTAAAAGCCAGACACTCTGAACTAAATCAAGGCTGAACCAGTTATATAATAAGTCTGCTATTACAGGCTCTGCGCTCCAGGATCTGGCCCAAGGATTTTCGGTAAAATCCTGGTGCTGGTACTTCCTTTGTAGAATGCTGTAAGGCAGGAAGAAGCACTAGAGTGTCTAATTTGGAAAAATATCTTAGTTTCTAAGTGCGGGTAAAAGAGAGATAAAGTCTTCATCTTTTTGTCTTTCTCTGATGGAATGGAACAAATCCAGCAAGAATGGAAAAAGAAAATAGAGAGCTGCTACTCAATAGGTGCAATCACTGATTGAGGTAACTGAAACATTATCATGTGGCCTCACCAATGAGTTTTGAAAAATCCTGGAATTTTCAAGTTTTTAAAAAATGTGAAATTTTTAATGAAAATGTTTTGATATTGTTTTTGTTGTTATTTTTATTCTGGGGAATTTTTTGTCCAAAACCCAAGTATCTGTCTTTTAACAGCATGAATTTATTAACATGTTACTGATCTGGAGACCAATAATATATTGTGACAAGGTGCCTTTAAAGAATATATAAATCCATGTGCTATTAACTGTCCCTGTAAAAGCTAGCAGACAGAAAGGCCACTGTGAAGAAAGCACATACTTCTCAGATACATCGTTTCCAAAATACTGTAACTGTGGATTTGTAGCTTCAACTCAGTTGATTTCCTAGGAGAAAAAGGTTTATATGGATAGAGGAATTAGCATTAAGGAAAGGAGAATCTCACTAATTTTCAAATAACCTGAAGAGCAACCACTAAATTTTTCACCAATGCCAGGTACCTGCGCAAGAGCAACAGTACCAGCTAGCGGCTGAATAAGGATGTTCTGCAGATAGGGTGTGAGGAGCAGGATTATCAAGTTGGGTCCTTGCAGCCAGTAAATCCGTCAGAGAAATCCCTTCCTTCAATGAAAGCAGGTTGAGATCTTCTGCATTTTGAGTTTGCAGATTCTTGTGTTTTCATAGGACCAAAAGATAATTCAGGTCAGAAGGGACCTGTGGTCGCCTATTCCACCCCCTTATTCTGGTCTCGTTTATTCTTTTAAATTTTATTTCTAAGTTTTCAGATAAGGACTTGACTTTTTGCTTGCCTCAAGTAGATTTTTTTTTTTCTTTAAGCAGCTGCCACTCTGCAAAGACGGGATAGTAAGTGGCAGGGCACAGAGTGCAGTTCCTGCCCACACGGGGAGACACGAGGTTACTCAGTGTTAAACCCTTGATCTATTGCTGGGGCATATAATGCACAGGCTAATTTCACAGAATCATCTCTTCTCACAGCATCCATTATTTTCAACAGAACTTACAGAATCTCTTCTGTGTGGTGTATCCTTCAGTTAAGATGGCAAATAGGAATACTTTATGAGAAAGTATTGCAATAATTATCACTTCCCTGGCCTTTAGAAGTGCGTGATTGCGACTAAGTGTTGTGTTTTGCCAAAGCTCATCTGTTTTTGATTTTATCTTCTTTTATTGATCATAAACACTTATAGTGCTTATTTTTTACTACATAGCCCCTTTTAATTTAAGCCCCATTTTATTCGGTGGCTACTGTTGACTCTAAGCACTTCACTCAGAAATGAGAAAGTTGTGCCACGGTGTTCCAAAAGTGACTATGCATGAGATAAAAACACTTCAGTTTTGTCAGCTTTAGATTTGCACCTCTTACTTTCCCAGGATGACCTATTTCTTGTATTATAAAAGCTCTGCTTTTACAGTGCATGATTCACATTCTGTGATTTGTGACTGTTTTATGTACCCATATCCCACGTCCTCTTACTCATCAGCTTTACAAAACCAAGCACTGAAATCCTGACTTGATTGAACTCAGTGGGAGTTTTGACATTGCCTTCAATAACACTGGGATTTCACCTAAGATCTTTGTAGCCTTTAAATGAAAGGGCCTTTGGTCTTTTCTTTTTGGAGGGGGAGGAAGAGCACCAGGAGACAGGGTGATAGTATTTACGATTTAACTAGATATATCTGTTCCATTTGTGAGACAAAGCAGTCAGTAGAATCAGACAGGATATAAAGGTGAAGTAACCCGAATTTACTAGGATGGGAATACATTGGCTGGAATCTGCATAAACATTTCTTTTGCCAGGATCTGTAAAGACCTGGACTTAAGAAACCACATTGACTCACTTGGCTTGTCAGCTTATTTATAAGCATAAGTAAGTTATAAAGAAAATACTATTCTCGTCTCCATTTAAGAAAAGCCAGGCCTGGTTAATCGAAGTTTTAAATTGATCAGAGGTGAAATAGAGTCATCCAGGGCTTTATTTTTAGCTTGAAATGAATGCAGTATCCATTCCCAACTCATTCCTTTATGTCCCACGACTGATGGATCACTTGCTTTCCTCCCTGTGAGCGTGAACATAAGGAGTGGGAGCCCCTCTCCTGCTGGGTTGCTGTTAGAGAGTTTTCTAACATCCCTCACAGTCTTTCGTGTACTGGACTCCAACGCAGAGGCAGCAAAATGTGAATAGGGTTTCAGAGGAGGAAGTGCAAACCTAAGAAGAGCCATCAGCTTTGGCTGCATGCTCAGCACATGAGACTTGGCCAGTGTAACCATATTTCTAAAACTGATGTCATCACCAGGATCACACTCTAAAACACCCTGCTGGGGCATGCTAACAGGAGAACTACTCCATTGCCTGTGTGCTGATAGAAAATTGCTGCTTGGTCAGTCCTGACGCGTGCCAGACGTGCCCGGAATCCGCCGGCAGCGTCAACAGGGTCGGTGTTTGCACCTGTCGGGCTGCAAACAGTCCAAATAGGCAGCGCAGGGCAGCAGGGTTGGAGAGCGGCGTCGCCAGAGATGAAGAAATGAGGGAGGACTCTCTGTATAGGTTCCAAGAGCAGGTTTATTAAGGGGATGGGGGTAAACTGGGACGAGGGTCTGCTCTTGAAGGGTCCAGGGACAGAGAGCCGTTATGGCAGGGTGTACAGGGACTTAAATAACCTCGGGTAATGGGAGGAGTAACAGATAGTCTATCGCGGCCCTATTTTGGAGGGTCGCATGCCTGGTAGCATCCTCGTCCTCTAGTAATTGGGTGAGGGCCATTGACATTAGCTTGGCGTCCTCTCCCAGCCAGCATTCTATATGGGAGATTTCCCCCAACGCCTTCGCTACTGCTACCCATGGCAGGAGAATGGAAGCAGCTATTTGCTTATCTCTGGGCCAAGTTGAGACTTCAGAGGAGCAATTTGAGTCCAAATTTTCAAGACCCCTCTTTTGGCGACCAATTATAGCCGAATTTCTCCAATTTAGGAGCTGCTTCTTGTCAGGGGTGAGTGTAACCAAGCTGCCAAGGGTGCGGGGTCCTCCTTGAAGACGGGAAGGTATCCGTGTCCAGGCCCAATTGCCACAGATGAGGAATACTCCTCTGGGAAGGACTTTAGGGTATTTGGACGATACAGACTTCTCAAGTGCGGTAAAATTGCACCACGGGGTGGTCAAGTACACGCGGTCGTGTGGCGTGACATCCTTGACCACGGTGCCCCGGGTCATCTCCCGCACGCGATGGTCCTGTATGCCCCGCCTGTACCCAAAGTGGAGACAAAATGTGGCTGGGGAGGACCCCAGTAGGCGTAATTCCTGAGGTTCCTCCTCTGCCCTTGGGTATGGCTTCGTCCACTTATCCCATGTAGTGACCGGGTCGGGCTCCTTCCCAATGAAGGGGTAATCGTTGGGGAGAAGCGGGACACCTACCAGGCATGTGCCCATTGGATCTTCCGTAGCGTGCATATTCAAACAGAGGCCGTCCTGCTTGAGGGCCTTCACCAAGGTGGTCCAGATATTGGCTTTCAGCTGCGGGACTATCCAGGCATCAGTCTGGTAGAGGACCAGCGTGAGGATCAGGATGGCAGGCACAGGCATCGGGTTGAGGGACCACATCTTCATGAATCTAAAACTCAAATGAACAGGCATTAATTCTGTTTTGGTCCTTGTCAGTCCTATGACTGATCCCTTATTTTCACTCCGTTTTCAGTTTGTAGGTCTGTCAAAAAAACACACTGAGGCTGAATAGCAGTGCTCTGTTGTTGAGCTGACGCATAGAAGTCACGTCTGACAGTAGTAAAGAAATGTCAAAATTGAGTCTTAGAATTAATATGACAAAATATGTTTTCAATATTTCTTCCCTCAATTCCCCAAACACAGTCAGGGGAGTTATATCGTGACTGATTAAACAATGAGTAGCATTCAGCATGAGGTAAGCAAGCTGCCAGCAGCTCCCTGAGCTGAGTAGGTTGGTCTCTATTCCTTCATCTGTTTTGCTAAATTATATTGCTCTGAGATTCTATCAGTCATCCCATGATCTCACCCCTCTGTATTCCATTCCATTCCATTCCCATTGCTTTTGACAACTACCTTCCCACAATCCCAGACATATGTATAATGTGTATATAAATAGCTCACCAGCTTTGTTAAACTTTAACTCACCAGCTACATATTATGCCTCTGAAATACTAAGGTTTCCCTTATGTTATAGATAGAAATGGAAGTTCACAGATAGCAGATTTTGTTTGCCTCCCTTGAGACCCAGGACAATAAAGTGCTTTTCAAAGCCTCCTCTCATTGTGCCTTACAGAACCCAGGAAACCCCAGAGAAGTAGCAAGGTTGTTCCTCCCCTCTCAGACAAGGTGAATGAAAAAAAAAAAGAAAATAAAAGTCCAAAGGAAATACTGAAAAAGCCCAAAATAAATTTAAAAAAAAAAAAAGTATTTAAGTCCAAAAAGAAGGATGATTTCCTGTACTTTAGTGCAGAATTCTTGTGCTAACATAAATGCCACACACACANAAAAAAAAAAAAAAAAAAAAAAAGAGAGAGAGAGAGAGAGAGACCTGGTCCTGGTCCAACACCCTTACTTACTTATACTCAATATACTCAGAATTTATGCAAGAAAGTTATAATCTACATACTAGAGCGGAAACCTGCCACACTTTTTCATCTCTTTTGTCATGAGGTTTTAGCAAAAGATGGATTCTATATTCCTCTGCTTCTCTTGAAACTACTCCACTGGCCAGTGAGTGAAAAAGTCACCACGTAAGATAAGTAAAATTGAGGGAATGGAGTTTGGATTTTGGGGCTGCTTATTTTTGAATGACTTAAAAATGTTATGACCTTTCTCTTACAGTCAGGTCAACTTTCCCTGCCCCAGTGGAGATGCCACTCAGTTTGCTCTGAATGCCAGTCCTATGAATGTCTGTAACGTGTAGTGCTCTGGCAGCAGCTGGGGCTGGTGACCTGGTGGGCCGTGCTGGAGAGCCCCTTCTCACAGCTGCAGAGCAGCATGAGTGGTGGGATCTGGGCACCCAACCCCTCACTTCTGTCAGCAAAGGCAATACCCATGTGACCAGAAACAGACCTTCTGCTGGCTGTTGGTTAAAAAGTTCACCAGTTTGGTTTGACCAAAGAAGTCTAGTTTTGTCTTATCTAGTTACATTTAGTGTCCAGCAGCAGGCAAAAAAGACAAGACAGGATCAGTTTTGGAGCCTAACTCCAAATTCAGCTGAAATCCTGTACTGATCTTGGTTTCCTGCTTCATTGATTCTTCTCCGTGATGTGGAGAAAAATCTTCACTCTGCCTTTACAGTTTGGAAAGACACAAAGACATTGCCACAGCTTGTAACCATTGTAAGGGCTTGTGTCAAAGCCCCACAGTTAGTTAGATGTCTTTTTATTGATAGAGCAAACTAAATTCAATTACATATACTTCAGTGACTTTTAATAACAATTCAGCTCTTTCCCCTAACAGTTTCCTGATTAACATTACTTGTAAAATTGAGATGTTGCCTTTGGAGCTTATAACAAACCAATGCTTTTCAACTCCCTGCAGTGTGTGGACAGCTTCTATACCCAGATTTCCCTATTAGGCTCAGGATTCAGGCACTAACACTTCACAATACCTCGTTACCTGGCTTTCCTGGAGTGGAAGCATGTAGGCTTTTTATAGGAAGATGTGCATATTTCATCCTTCTTGTTGGGGTCCCTGGGTAAAGAAGGGACGAGCACCCCACGGCCTACAGCAAGCCTCAAGAAGTTCCTGGAGTCAGACATCTTTGCTCCCAACTGCAGATCCTGTTCTGGAGAGTTAAAAGTGGGTGGCAGTGATAACAGGGGGAAGAAGCAGGAAACAAGGAGCCCTGGTTCTCTCCTTGGGATACATTTCACATTAGCAATGGATGAGAAACAAGTAACAGTAATGACTTTGGGAGCTTGACCTGTATGCAAGACTCAACCTTAGCATCTAAGAGATTTAACCACTAATTCGCTGATTCATATTCCTTGCTTGTTTTTCCTCTAAGTCTTAAGTATGCTTTTGAGTCTGGCACTTATATATCTAAGACATACTTAGTAATATAACAGCTATCTGAGGGGCTCAAAATGATAATTGTTTTGACCTATCCTACAGTGATGGTAGTAGTTATTCAGAAATCACTCCAGTAAGTGGCTGCAGTAATTTGTGCGTTTGATGTATGCCTGCTGAGCATAGCCCTTATCTTTGACCTTGGCATCAGTGAAAGCATGGCAGATCCCACAGGTTTTAAGACATAGATTAGCTTGTTTGAAATTATTACTTCAGTGACCTCTATTCCAATAATGGAACGTATTTTCTCTATGCTATAACACCAATGGATGTTTTAAATTTTATTCTTCATCAGTTACAGCAGCTCTTGTTAATTCTTCTGTGCTTTTTCCTTGGTTATATTCTGTGTTATTGGTTACGACATAACCTGCTGTCTTATTTTATGCTTTTGACCTTATTTTGCAATGAGGGGTTGAATATGATCAGACTACAGGTTCTGCTACATTTTGTTTACACCATTTTGCTCTCAAAACCAAAAGTTACTGCACTTACTTTAACATATTTGTAATGAAGAAAGACTTATCATCCCTCCAATATCAAATTTCATTTGTATAGTTTAAAATTACAGAGAAGTCCTAAAGGTGTTTTCCATAAGTTTAGAGACTAAGACATACCTCAGAAAACAAAATTAAAATAAATTGTATTTGTTATAGGTACTTTCCTTGGGGGAGTTTTGATGTAAATTACCTCAGTCAGACCTTTTACAATTGGAAAAAAAAGCAGAGTAATTATATTCTTTGTAAAGAAGTGGTGTCTCTTATGCCATGAGTTATAACTGATACAACTGATAAGGAAGACCAGTTTTCTAGATGAGAGTAAATCCTAGTTAATTTGCTATCCATTTCAGTTATTAAACTTATTATTTGTTGGTTACTCATGTCATTTGATTTTCTGTATTTTCAGAAATTAAATCTTATGCATAGGGATTTGAACTGTTGCCTAGATTATTGTTTCTAACACTATTTGGTCTAAAAAAATAATTTAACACTGTCTGTGGATCTGGATTCATAGTTTCCTGAGAAAAAATTATTCTCCCCCTCCAGCCCCATATACAATACAGACTTTCATTAAAACACTTCCAAAGTGGTTTGTGATGTTACACACGAGTGCTTGCTGGGCTGCCCTCAATTCCTTTACAGTACTTTTGAGGACATGCATTTAATTTTTTCTGTGTATTGATCCTGAAACAACAACACGTGAAGCAAACATTCAAGTTTACAAAGACTCCGGTAGGAAGAAGCAAATTGGCTGAGTACTGCTGTATTGTCAAAACGCCATCTGTCTGACAGAGGGAGAATCCTCAGACTGTATCCTGGCCCACGTTTCACACAATTTGTCTTCCTTTTTCCTGCCAAGAAAAAATGTCAGGAATATTATCTGGTGTGAGAGATGTTTCCTATTAGACTGATAGAGTGGGAGAACTTCAATGATTGAATTAGGTTAATGAGTTTCAAGGAAGACCGGGAGTTTATCAACGTAATGAACATACCAATCTCTGGTGAAGGGGGAATTGGTTAGGTAGGAAAAGATGCAGCAGTATCAGCAAGATTTTAGATACAACTACACTGAAAAGAGTTGTAGCAAAGTAACAAGAACAAAAATATGCGTATGTAACACATATAAGAATGTAAGCAACATTATTTCAGCACCAAAACTATCACTCAGTCAATCATTTCTATAATGTGGATGCTGGTGAGTAATGCCACCTATTAAGGAACAGAAGTTTGAGGTAGAATTTTGTGTATCAAGGTTATATGCACTTTCCCTGAATCCAAAGTATAATGACAATTAGACTCATTAGATCTCTAAACAATAATAAAAAGAAAAAAACCAAGAATATTACTGTCAAGTATGGTCTATTGATGGCTTCTAAATTAACAAGATCAACTGGAAGAAGCCTTTAGAAAAGAAAAAAAAGGAAAGATGTTAGCACAATCACCTGACAAGTAGGCTTTGATGTTAATGGCAGGTTTCTAATTCCTGATTCACTGAAGAAAGAGAATAAGACTATACAACCAGCTGGCAGAGCACATCTTTAGATCCAGGAAGTTAAGACACCACCCAAAGAATAACGTTTTCTTCAGTTCTGAACAACTTTGGAAAACTGGCAATATGGCAGACATTAATCATAATATCATGCAGTGTTTCATTCCTAGAGAAAAATGGAGACCAAACAATAGGAGAAGCCTAAAAGCTTCTGAAATAATTGTAACTTCAATTTTAAAAGAAATATTAGAAAGAAACAACTTGAAAAAGTTGTCGTCTAGAAGACACCAAATTGATAAGTAAAAATCAATATGGCTTTGTCAAAAAGAAATCCTGATGAACCAATTAAATTTTTTGACATGGCAGCAAACCTGAGAGTTGGGTGAAAGCAGATATTTTGAATTGAATAGGACTTTTGAGCCTGTCCAACAGGATATTCACTTGGCTTCCTCCAAAAGTACACTCCTTATTAGCTTCCTTATCCTTATTAGCAATGGATAAGTAATTGGAGAAAAAAAAATTTAACAGGTCAAAAGTTAAAGGATGTAACTATTACAGGGGGATTTTATGGTTCCATATTCTTAAATATTTCCATTAGGAACCTAAACAAAATACTATACATTAAATGTGCAAGCCATGTGGGGTTGTGAGCTTACTGTAAGTGGAATATTAGAATGAATACAGAGACAAACTAACAATAGAAAAAAAACCCCAGTCCTCGACAGGCAATAGTGACAATCAAAATCAAGTATACATAGCAGTCAATGGCATGTTGTATCAGTGCAAATCAGAATTTAAATAATTACTGTTTACAAAAAAAAAAAAACATAATTAAATAATGTTACTGAAATATTGAAAGATAGAAACAGAATTGTTTAAAATGAATCACAGGAAGTAATCATTCTGCTCTTCTCAGCAATGATACAACCTCCCCAAGACCACCATTTCCAATTTGGATGTTGCACAATCAAATAGATGAATCCATAAGAATTATTACACAGTAAATGTGAAAAAATAAAAACATGATTTGGTTTTTCAGGAGAAATCTGTGGGGAAACATGAAAGCAAGCTTAAAAATCTGCTGGGAAAAAAAGGAGGGAAAAAACTTTTTCATGTCTGCCGAGAATAAAACAAGTAGTATGGACTAGAATTGCAGCAGTGGAAGTGTACATCAGGCAGGTGGAAAAATATCTAATGGGGAAGACAGGTAAGTACCAGAGTAAATTGCTTAGCAGTAATGTGCTACATCTTCCTCTGCAGGCTTTAAGAACTTACCAGACATCTGTCAGGAATAGTTTCGATGCAGCCAGTCTTGCCTCAAACTGGGCAGTAACAATGAGATGGACTTTCTGATTCCCAGCTTATTTCCTGTGATTCTGAGAAAAATTCTTAAAAAAAAAAAAA
>VWZT01001563.1:1117342-1159551 GCA_013397055.1 Pachycephala philippinensis
AAAAGCAATGTTTTTTCCCAGTTCAGTTGGGTCTGCAGTCCCACCATCAGTCTCACTGAAATCTAGTCAGAGAATAGTTTTTGTGCATGCTCAGTATGCTGACACTGCTTCTCTGGGTTTTTGCATGCATTTCTGGATGGGAAAAGAAGCTGGTGGATAAATTATGACACCACAAAGGTTCAGCACTTTGTATTTAGGAAGACATATGGGGAAAGAATATTTCTTGCTCTATTTTTTTATATAAATTCACAGGTTTCACATTCATACCCAGCACTCTGCTCTGTTTTAGAAATAAACAGTCTCAAGGTATTTCTTACTCCTCAGCAGACTCTGCAGGTCTGCGGGGGTGGTGATCCTCCCCCTCTGCTTAGTGCTGGTAAAGCCACATCTGGAGTACTCTGGCCAGTGCTGGGCTCCCCAACAAAAGGAGAGGTGTCATACTGGAGAGCCCCCAGCAAAGGTCCACAAAAACAATGAAGGGACTAGAGCAGCTCCTACAGGGAAGGGCTCAGACTGCTGCCTCCAGGCTGTTCAGCCTGGAGAAGACTCTGGAGGGCATCTTTTCCAACATATATCAATAGCTGAAGTAAAAGTACAGAAACTAAGTAAGCCGGGCTATTTTTATGGGTGCCCAGTGACAATGGGAACAAACTGAAACATGGGAATTTCCCTCTGAAGATCAGGAAATGCTTTTTTAGTGTGACCAAGCAGACTGGCAGAGATTGTCCAGAGCACTTGTGGAGTCTGTCCTTGGAGAGGATACTCAGAAGCTGTGTGGCTGTGGTCCTGGGCCACCACCTCTCAGTGGCTTTGCCTGAGCCGGGGAGGTTGGACCACATGACCTCTGAAGGTCCTTTCCCACCTTACTTGTTTTGTGGTTCTGTGACTCAAAACACACTCATGCAAGATAAGAAAGCACCTCCAGGTTGCCTGATATGGAAAGATTTGAATGTCTCTATATGTTCATAAAGAGTCAGGTTTGCCTCAGGGAAGTTGATCATCCATGAGGTCTCCACATCCTAATTTTTTTTTCCCTTTAGGGGATTTATTAGTGACTGCATAGAAAACTAACAAGCTAAACAAAAGCATGAGGGCTGCAATGAGAGAAAAATCTCTCTAAAATAATTGGCTCTGTTGCCATAGGCTGTGTTGCAGGTGACCATAGCTTTCCCTATTGGTTGGCAGGTCACAATTTATAATTAAAGCAACTTGCTGCACATCAAATCTGTGAGCCAGCAAGTTGGCAGCTTGATCTTCATCTGAATTCCTTCACAGCGGCATCTTAAATCTTCTGTTCTGTGGTGGTACTACTCATGGAGTGACATGAGGTGTGTACAAAGTAGAGGCCAACTGTAGTTAAATACAAAAATTGAATACAGAGGGTCTTTGTCCAGTAATTAATGTATTGTAACACCTGTCTTGAAAAGACTCCTCTTTTTGCTCCAGTCTTACTTCAAAGTAACAGTTCTTGGTACACCACTGTTTTTTTATGACTGGTAGTCTTTGGCTGTGGTCTGAAGAGCCTGTAGCCTGTACTGCCACTCTGGGCATTAAACCTGAGGCTTTGTACAGGGCATACCATGATGGCAAATTTCTCTGTGAAGGCTTTGGGGGTTATTTTTAAATCTCTAAGGAAGCAGGAGAAGAGAAAGCTTTTCAGAGGCTTGCTACCAGGCATTAGATTTAGATTGTCATTATAGGTGATGCCTTTGAGACAGAGTAATTGTAAATTGACTTCACTTTTCACTGCTACCTTGTGAGAAGAATGGTAAAAAACAGGAAAAGTTATTCTGGGTGATACTTGAAGAAGCACGAGAAAACAGGTGTGGAAGGACAAGAGATTTTTCTAATAAGCTATCAGTGTTGTTGGTACTAGGGCAGAAAGGAGAAAAAGTGGTAACATCTTCAGTTGATCACACTGTGGAAATACAATATAGGGAACAAAGGCAGTCCCATACAAAATGTTCAGTACCACATTTTATGGAACAGTGTAAAATAGAACATGATGACAAAACCAGCACTCAAGTTTCATGCTTGCTATTTTCTTAACCTAAAAAGGCCTTGCAAGGGTGTCTTTAGATTTTCAGATGCATTTTGTGGTGGAGAATAGATGCTTAGCCCCAAGCCTGAGCATTGGATTTTACTTTATTTTTGCAATTGTTAGTAGGGGCTGTTTTTCTCTAAAGTAGTATCATTCCTGATGCTGGTAACAGGGCATACAGTAATTCCCTTGTTGGTAGGGTGTGCTACCAGGCTTGTGCCCAGCATGGCTGCGGGATCTCCACAGGGATCAGTCCCTTGCCACCTATGGTTCAGTGAAGTCAACCTGGCGTCCCCGCTGATGGCGCTCACTCCACCCCGAGGTGCTTGGGGTGTCCCGTTCAGGTCTTAGAGCTCGTCCCTCGTCACGTTCCATCCTCCTTAGCTTCTCCCGCAGTGTTTGGTGCCAGGCGCTGCAGGACCTCTGTGGGGATCGGCTCCTTGCCGACTGCGGTTCGGTGAAAGAAACCCGGCGTCCTCGCTGACGGCGTTCGCTCCTCCCTGGCACTGGGACATCCTGTTCAGACCTTAGAGCTTGACCCTCATCGTGATCCATCCTCCTTAACTTCTCCTGTAGTGTTTGGTGCCAGGTGCTGTGGGAACTCCCTGGCGTTTGGCTCCTTGTCCCCTGCAGCTCGATGAAACAAATGCGGTGGTCGTGCTGATGGTGTTCACTCCTCCTCAAAGAGGCACAGACATGCCCCAGGCCCTGCCAGTGTCCTTGTCCAGTAAATCCTCTCCGTGCCCTTAGAAAGCACACAACTGGATGTCTGTCCCTGATGGAGGAGGCCAGGCACTGTGGCCCTTCAGGGCTGCCCTGTGCATCCAAAAGCCTTCTTGTCACAGGTGTCACAATGACTCCCTGGTGACATCAGGGGGCTTTCAGGGACCACACCCAGAAGACACAAGTTCCAGACTCAGGAACAAAAGCTTCCCAGGTAGCTCATCTGACATGATGCCCTGCTGTTGAGCAGAACCCTGTTGCTATGTTTTTCACATAAATTCACAGGTTTCACCTTTCACACCCAGTTCTATGTTCTGTTTTAGAAACAGACCATTCAAGGCCTTCCTTACTCCTCAGCTGACTTTTGCAGGAGCAGTCTTGGTGTGAAGTAGTACAATTTCTGACACTAGTACTCTTTTTGGTAGGGTGTGCTACCAGGCCCTGTGCCTGTCAGGGCCGGGGGACGTGCACCAGGATTGCCTCCTTTTTTCTTCCTGATACTGAAGGGTGTGATGCTTTTGCAGAGCTTTCTGTGTGATAAAAAAGTTAAAGTTCTTGCCCTTTGGCTACAAATTAATTATTTTATAAAGAGAATTTTTTTAAAAGTTACAGGAAAGAGTTACACAGGCCTATCTTGTCAGTCAGTGTTCTCAGCAAAGCGAATTCATCTGTTCTGCAGATACCTTCATGGTCTTCAGAGTAACTGAGCAACCTGCCTTTAGAGAGAAAACTTTGGTCTCTCCCCTGACATTTGTGCAGTTCTGAACACCCTGACTACCTGAATTGCCTGTCACTGTGATTTGAAGATCTCCTGAAGAAGAGTTCTAGACCCAAGACAGTGCTATGAAGAAAAAACGTCTCTGTATTTATCCAAACACACAGATCCACACATCCAGAGATGCACGAGTGTGCTACAGCTATTGTCATGCCTATTAGTGTGATCCCAGTTTATTTTCTGCAGCACTCACTTCCCAAACATCCTTCAGCTCTCTCTGGAGCTGTACTTACACAGAATATCTCACACAGAGGAAGATGTAAGTAAAAAGCCACGCATGCATGATACCCTTCTGGGCCATCAACCCAAACTCTTCAATCACCTTGCTTTACCAACATCGACATGTACTTTCAGGCTTTTCTTAACACCTTTTTCTACATACTCAGTTTCTCAAATTTTATCTTCCAACAACTAATAATTTAGCTCATTTTAGGGTGAGACCATGAAAGAAAAGCCTCTGCTGTTGGAGCTATGAGGGAAAGGTCTAGAAAACATGTCTTATGAGGAATGGCTGAGGGAGCTGGGTTTTTTAGTCTTGAGAAGAGGAGCCTCATGGGGAACCTCATTGCTCTCTACAACTTCCTGAAAGGAGGTTGTGGTGAGGTGGGGGCTGGTCCCTTCTACTGTGCCTGCAGTGAGAGGATGAGCGGAAATGGCCTTAAACTGAGACAGGGGAGATTCAGATTAGATGTGAGAAAAAATTTTCACTGTTATGTTGCCCAGGGAGGTGGTGGAGTCACCATCCCTGGAGGTGTTTAGGAAGCATCTGGATCTTGCTCTGGATTATGTGGTTTAGTGATTTAGGGGTCACAGAGATGGTGCTGGGTTGACAGTTTGACTTGATGATCTTAAAGATCTCTTCCAACCTTGATCATTCTATGATCCTCTGATTCTATGAACGAGTGGGGCAAAATCAGACTGAAACCAAAGCTGCTGTTTTGCCCATTGATATTCTTTCCCTTTCTGCTATTACCACTTGGGTGGTCTGTCCATCGAGAAAATGCATTAAATTTCTTGTTCTTCTGGTCTCCTGAAGTAAATTCCAGCAGCCTTTCCAAAATACCATGGAAACTTACGGGAGCCCAAGTTCTTAAGTGGACCCAGTGGCTTGCCTGCAACCTTATTTAAATATCACCTTCAGTGTCCCAAACATTAGCATGTCAGTAATAACAAAGGTAACACAAGAAATGCAAACACATTAAAATGCAGCACACCATGAGGGACAGAGAAGCATCAGAACAGTGAATGAAAATCCACATTAAAAGTAGCCAATTAGTGAAATGCCATCTGTTCATCCACACTTCACTCAGAGCAGGAAGGTTTCCTGTTTAATGGAACAATAAATTCTTCAGGGCTTGGAAAAATGAGTAATTAGTTGTATTTTTTCCCTCTATCTGTCTTTTTTTATTGGATGAATCATTATGCAGTTATTTACCTTGAAAATGTCACTAGGGCAGCCACCACTGTGGTGCTCTAGTATTTTTTGTTTGTAGCAGTATTGTATGAAATTTGGCAGAATCTATATTTGCTAGACATCAAAGATGATTTTTTTTCCCCCCTTTTTAAATCTGGTTCATTCCTTCAGTGAAGCTGAGATAATCTCCTGTTAGGGTTCATTTTAATTTTGGATAGTTTTCCAAGAAGGAAATCAGAGTGAAACAGGGGTGAGTTTCATGCCAGACTGGGTGGAGTGGAACTATTACAAGATGATGATTCCAGTTGAAACATATTATTGCTTTAGACTTTGTCAAAGCTTGGCCCAGACTTGCTGAAAAATCTGTATGTGTGGCCTTATTTTTTGCTTTAGACTGAGCTGAAGCCCAGCAAAACTTGTTGAATTTTGTTTTCAAGACAAAAGTACAATTAGTTTTTGCTTCCATACCTGGTGGAAACCGGAGAGAACTATTAAACCACTTCTCCCCTCCCTCTTTTTCTACCCTTTTTGCCTTTTCTCTGTTGTCAAGACTTTCACAGACTTCAGCAATTTGGGTTCTATTGAGGTCACACTTTTAATATGGTTTTTCACATGTTGTGGATCCTGCTAGCTAGTAGTACACAGTGCTCTTAAAATGCTTCTTGTGTAGAATAAAAAAGATGTGCAGTTTCTAAAAACTCGATTGTCCAATTTTGCTACTTCCAGTTTTCTCGATGAAGATAAGCTCTTTGACTGGAGCACAAGTCTTACAAGGCTGAGGAAACTGGAGTTGTTTAGCCTGAAGAAAACGAGGCTTGAGGGACACCTTATCACAAAGTGGGGGGTTAGTCTGTTCTGCCAAGTGACAGGACAAGAGGAAATGACCTCAAGTTGTGCCAGGGGAGGTTTGGATTGGATATTAGGAATAATTTCTTCACAGAAAGGGTTTTCAGGAATTGGAACAGGCTGCCCAAGGAAGTGGTTGAATCACCATTCCTGGAAGTATTTCAACCACCTGTAGATGTGCCACTTAAAGGTGCATGTTAGGGATTTGGCAGTGTTAGGTAAATGGTTGGACTTGATGATCTTAGAGGTCTTTTCCAATCCTGTGATTCAGAGTGAGAACAGTATTATGACTGTATGCAATAGCAATATTGCTGATGAATTTGGACCAACAGCTGAGTCCTTCACAGTATGACAGTACAGCACACTAGGGCTAAATATTTGTCTTCTACATGTAAGTTTTCTAGAAATTTTTCTTTGATAAAGGACTGTGCTGTGTATCATGATTTGATGGATGTAATGAACTATACTTGCTCTTTTATGCTGGTTTTGCTGTGGTGAGAAATAAAAGATTATAGTCTTCAGAGTTTTGCAATGGAATTGCCATTGTGCTTATTTTAAGGCAGTAGTTTAAATTAATGAGTTCCTATCTGCATGTTTGTGTGGCTGTCACTGTTGGAACAGCTGAGTGAAACATCCAGATAAGCCTAAAATATTTCATACAGAGCCTGAGGCAGCCCACAGCTTCAAGAACCCCAAAAACTTTATAGCACAGAGGATTTCAATGGTGAGCAGAGTCTGACCTCCTGCCTCAGGCTTCTGCCTCAGCTGCCTTCTCCAGGAAAAGCTTTGCACAGTGCTGGTCCAAGATGAAGATTTCCTGACACAACAGTAAATTTTTATAGATGAAGCAATAACATTCACTGTATTATGGTGTGTGTATTTGACAGCTAGACTTATAAAGAAAAGAGAAAATTTATTCCTTTCATTGCAGTCATTCTTTCTGTAATATACCTTAACTAAAAGCTATTTGAGACAGAGGTGCTTGCTCTGCAGCCCTCACTCACTGACCTCTGCCACCCTCCTTGGCTCGGGGTGACTGCTGAACAACACATGGGACCAAGAAAATTTCAAGAGCTGGGAGTCTCCACATTGCCTGGAAATAAACATGATAACTGGATACGGGTATATCTTTACTGAGGGGTTGCAGGAGAACTTTAGAATAAAACAGTGTCACAATTTGCTGTTAACTCAGGCAAAGACACAGCCTCCATCCTGATAAAGGCTCGGTCCTTGCAGTGACAAATAGGTGCAGAGGTAAGTTCATATAGGAAACAGTTTCCAAATGGTAGGTGTAGCGTTAAGCACCCAGGTGCAAGCTCCTGTCACATCTCTAGTAAAACATTAAGCTGAAAAGGTTTACAAACATATCTCTCTCTTACTCCGATTCCTAGAAGTGTAGCTCCTCTCTTCAGGGTTGCTCTTAGTCTGGCAATTTTCCATGACCCCTGCAGCTACAGGAAAAAAGTTCCCTTGTTGTTCTCAGGTCTTGTCTCATCCCTGCTCTAGATGCAAGTTCTTTATGTCCCTGGGAGTACTCTTTCCTCTTGTTTCAGGTTGTGTTCCTATAAAACATGTTGTACTAAGCTACACATAAAGCTTTGCAGCTTTGAGTGCCAGTGCTGGCTGCCAGCTTGAAGGCGTGAAGCCTCCCTAACTTCAGCATGCCCAGGAGAAGCTCTCCTTGAGGAATCTCACTCTGGGCATCCAAGACAAAGCAACCATCCTAAATAAAATCTTTTTTCCCTAACCACAGAGTCCTGGGGAAAGGACCAGGCAATAAACAGCAGACAGGCAAAATCCAAGCCACATATTACATCCCTCAGCTACAGGCAGGTAGAAACAACACTGTGATGGTGATGTCTATAGACGTCAAGATTTAAACCAAACTTTGCAATTGTTTTTGTTGTTAATCAGTAGATACAGCTAAGAAGGTATGATAAAGCAAGTGCATTGTAAATTTGTAGGCTTAGATAGGCTCCTTTGTTTTGAGGAAAAGGGAACACAATCCCAAAATGAATGGGCTGTCTGCACAATAGCCACCAAGAGCGAAGTCAGCAGGACTGAGAAGTAACTGCAGGAAAGGTAACTTGAGCAGGGCAGATCATGACCACCAACCCATTGACCACCTACTCAAATGGGGGGAAGAACTGCACATGAGGACTAATTAGCATGAGAAGCAAGGAACATAGGTAGCAAATAAGGGATTGAGTACTAATTAGAGAAAAAGCTATGAAATGTGTAACCAATGAAACATGATACCTTTGTTTGTTAGAACATATAAATAGTGTAAAGTTTTGGTGATTGGGGAGCTAGAGTCTGTAGGTTTCCACCTAGCTCCCTACTTTGATAACTAAAATAAAGAGGAATATCTTGCCTCAGTGTATCTATCATGGCTGTGTAAAATAATTTTCAACATGCATGATTCTGAAATACTAAAATGAGATGAAAATCCGTATTTGGCAAGCGTCACCAATTTTTCAGACTTCCTAATGATTATGAGCAAACTCCAGTAGCTGGGAAAAGCTGGTCTTGCCAAGTTGTGTGCAGTGATTGTTAGTAAGATGAAAAAGAGTTTTCTGTGCCTTTCAGCACCCGCAAAATCTCTGACTGGGGCCAGGTGTAGAGGCAGCTGCCCATGACTCAGTCGGCTCAGCAGAGCAATTGCCTTCAGGAATTTAACACTTGCCAGGCACCCGAATGTAAACAAAATTACTCAGAATATTACCAGCTATTGGTAGTGCTTTCCATGGAAATCTTTGGAGTGTGATCTGCTATCATTTAGCAAACAGATGAAATTTCCATAATAATAGGATGGCAAAAGTAAGACTAGTGCGAAAATAACTGGGTTCCTTTTTGGCCTTATTAGCCATTTTAACTTTAAATTAATATCACTTGAAGACATCTCAAATGTCTTCATCTATTAGACACTATCAGTAACATTTAGGACCGGATTGTGGGAAAGCCTTGAAGGATGATCAGTATAAATTGCAAATGGAGCCTGTTCTGCTCAGTTAATATTGAGAAGATTCAAACTCTCCCAAGTTCATAGCTACTTCTACTCAGAGTTCTATCTGAAACAGTTTCTAAACACATAGGAGCTTAGAAAGCTATGCACACTGTCAGGTCCCAGGTTCTAAGACATACATTCCTCTAGCTAGACCCACATTTAGCATTTCTCTGTGAGACTAACAATTATTCAAAGTTTCATATAGCATGTTTTTAACAGTACATATTGTAATTTGTAATCTGAGTGGAGATTTATCTTTTTTCTTGCTATAAAAGTGTCACCTTCCTATTTTTATGGAAATTTCCTCCATGTCATAAACACAAACTTTGTTCCTGCATTGCTTTCCCTTCCTGGTACAACTCCTTTCTGAATTTCCCACAGGCCATCAGTAACACAAGTGTTTTAAAGCTGGTGAGCTCTCTATCAAATTAACCCGAGTCACATATTGTTCCTTTATATTCAGTCAGGAAAAAGCTCCAGGCTACACGACACTTTCAGTCCAAGCTAGCAGGCATAGCTGAGTATTAGTGATGGAGATGTCAAAAAAAGGGGAAAGAAATGAGAGAGAGGGGTCTTCATGAATAACAAGTTTCTTCATACTCCAACCAAGTCTTGAACTATAAGAAATCAAAGCCCTGATATTTAAAAGCCTGTCTTCAGATCGTCTGTGTGAGGAAAAGCCACTGGTGGCTCTCGGGCCCCACTGTCTCTTCCACACTGAGAGAAGACCTGCACTGGCAGAAGATCCTTTATTTGTGCTCTGAATAGCATCAGAATAGCTGCCACAGCATCAAAGTTGTTTTTGAAAAGCAAATTGGATTCCAGATGCAGATGTATTTGTCCTCCTGGTAAATTCCAGGTACTGTCACATATCCACAGATAGCAGCTTTATGATACTGAGGGAGTATGAAGAAGGTGCTGAGCACAGACATCACTCGAAGTATTGTCCCAAATATGGGTTCTTTCAGCCTGTGTACATGAAGCTGATCTGCACACAGAGTCAAGATATTTGTTTATTTCATATCTGCACAGAGATAGGTGCTAGGTGGTGAATCCACAAAGCTGGCTCAATTTCAGTATGCCAGACTCTCATTTTTATACACTGCAAACAATAAAAAATTAACATTTCCCATGTACATAACAACCAAAAGGTATAGTCACAAAAGGTTAATTCTGGAAGGTGGGTAAAGCAGTACTACTTTTCAAACCATTCAATTACATTCAACTACTTATGGTTGGATTTCTTTCACTTGCATATGATGTTTTGTTCAAGCCAAGATGACCATTTGATCAGGTAAAGGTCTAGGAAAGTAGTTTTGAGTTTTCTCATCACTGAAGAAGTTTAACATTACAGACCAGATCTTAGGAAGCTCTAATAAGCCAATCAGGAGCAGCAACAGCCACTGGCAAAAGTAAAAGCCACAGCAGTTCAAACCAATTTGAAGTTGAACTAAATAATCCCCCCCAGAGTTTACTGAACATGTATTTACAGCGTCATTCACTCCAAAGTTAAATTAGACTCTTCTGAAATCTTGACATTTATGGAATCAATACATACCAAGAGGTTGGAAAATAGGTGTATAGATGATTCAGTACACTTTTCTCTCAAGTATTGGCTTAGCTCGCTAAAACCAGGAGAGTTATTTCTCTCAGAGCATTTAGAGTTTCTAAAATTGCTTGTTTTACAGTTTGCTACAAATTTCAAGTGATAAAGGTTTTTTTGTTCTAAATTCTGTTTACTATATGACACTAGAGGCTGCAGAAGGCTTGTTGTGCTGCAGTATATTACTGACATTTTAACAATAGCTCGTTTAATATGATGCAACATAAATTGTCACCCAACTTTAGTTTAAGAGATGTTATTTGAGAGGCATGGGCAATTGTTGTATACCACCACCATGAAAAAATTCTTGAAGGACTTGCTGATGAGATTATAAATCAGATTCTTATTCTAGAAAGAACTAATATATTCTATTAAATACACTGAAGGTATCCCTGGAAATTCTTTGTTCACTAAAATTTCATGGCAGCTTTTCCCCCTCCACTTATTTAACATGCCATGTTTTCTTTCATAGATAATTTTATTCCTGTTGGCATTTGACCTTTGTATTAATTGAAACTGAAAGGGCTAGAAAGTATTTAATTTTTTCTTATGTCAATAGTTGCAATATCTATATTTTAATTAGCAAATAAGGAAAGCAATCCTCAAACCTATTAAGAATTGCAGCAATGCTTATAGGAGGGGATGTAGGTCAAAAAGCTGCTTCTTCAGACAGAAGTATCTACAGAAGCATTAGGAGTTCTGTATGTCTTATTTGCACTCGTGATCCTGATCACCAACACCAGAAACTCTGCCTGGATTGCAGATATGTCAGTGGAGGCAAACAACAGAATATCTTTCCCATCATTTTCTATTTAAAAAAGGGTTTGGGGAATGTTGACACATGCCTGTTCTCAGGTTAAACAGGGAGTCGAAAGCAAGCAGTTCAGGATTTAGTCTAGTCTAGACTGAATTGAGGAGAAATTACATTTTCTTCTTTATTTTATTTTAATTAAAACATTATTAAAATTGTACAGTTTTGGTTGTGGTTGCAGGAACACGAATACACTCTTTCACTGCAAACCATTTTTGTATTACACTGAATGCATCAACTTTGTGGGATCTACTAGAAAAAAAATAATTTCCTGGATGAGATATTGATACATAGATACAACTTATCTACTTAGTTGTAAGTAAGGTGAATAGGAAATAATTCTTCAGCTACAGGATCAGAACCATTTACATTTCTTTGGAATTTGTTATGCAGTATGACCGTGAGCTGTCTGAGCCAATTTTGTTTGGAAGAGCACATAATATTTCTGAAGTAATTTCTGATTGGAGTATGTATTGTAAAGAGATTAATGCTAACAGTGTAACTCCATTTATTTCAGGCATTTTTCAACCAGGAGGGAACTTCCTGCTCAGTGAGACATCAAGGTTTTCAGTAGTCCTGGATATAACATGATTTTAGTCTAAAGGGATGTTTGTACCAGGTGAGATCCAAGAGTGCTGTGATGTCTGCAGTGTGTTCAGGTCAGGAAGACCTCATGGGGACTAACAGAAAGGTAACTTAGAGACAAGACATTATTATTTCCCCATAAAGACTCAATATACAACAACAGAAAGAATAGATACATCAAGCAGAATATGCTACAGATAAACTATGGCTGTCCCGAAGTAGCTAAAATCAGCTTCTCAATATCACACTCATTTTGTCCACGTAGAATCCTAAAATAACCATTTTCTCCCCAGGATTTTCCCCAGGAATTTGCAGCAATCTAAAAGTAAACAAAGCAGAAAAAAAAATTATCAGTTTTAATTTGAAAATATTATTTAAAAATGCAAGGTGTAAAATGCAAAATGAGTATTTTGTGTTAGTTTCCTTTTTAAGAAACAGAGTCTCTCAGATTGGATGCACTGAGAATTAGCATGTATCTTTTTCTGATTTCTAATGATTTGTTCCTTTTTTGGTTTGATCAAAATTTCAGTTCCAAAATCAGGGTTAGTAAAAATGGAATAGTATTTCTACAAGACAGTTTGATAAATTGAAACAGAGATCATTAAATGAATATTCAACTCTTGGCTGGTGAAAGTAGTTATTGAAACAACAATGGTCAGAATTCCAATTACAAAAAACCTGTTAAAGACACACCAAATATATAAAAAAAGAGCTGACTTTTAAAAAATGAAGTTTTATTCAGGTAGCTATTGACATGTTGAGAAATTTATTTTCTGGTGAAGTCTCAGTGGTCTCAGTAGGTTTTGCCTTTGATATCAGTGAAACTACCTACCATAAGCCCTGCCATCAGCTATGTAAACACCAAACTACCTTCAGATGAACACAGGAATAATGAGATGAGCTGTTAGTCATAATCCAAGTGATAAAATTTGACTTACTCTAAATAGCTTAAAGGAAATGTTCTTAGTTTGATTGGTTTTAGTTTTGGGAACTTATTCTGATGGCTGGATAACAATTGCCAACACTGCTTGAACAGAAAATTTGTCATTTCCAAATATTTTAACAAATACTATTGATTAATTCTATTGACTTTCATTTGCAGGCATCAAAAAGAACCGACTCTTCACAGAAATTTTTAATAACATTTGAAAAATTGAATAACGTTTGAGACAGAAAAGACAGTGTAGGAAAAAACACAGGTATAGGTGGGATGAAACAGGCTTTGAAATTGAGGTAGGTGAAGCTATGGTTCAAGGGTCAGCATGATAAAAGTTGCCAGAGAGGGAATAGAATTATGCAGGACACTTCAAGGTGAAGGAAAAAAATAGACGAAGAGAGAGTGAATAAAAGTAAAGTAGATTTTAGATGATCTTTGTTGCTGACATCTTTTTTCTTCTACTTCAAAACACTTTCCTAAGTATTCACTTACCCAGAACTTCTGTTTCTGTCCATTTTTGTCAGGTAATGCTCCCCACCTTTAAGAAAAGAATGGTAATTTGATGAAACAAGAAATCAGAAAATAAAAACATGTCTTAGTTAGTTGTCATAATTATCAATATTAGAACAAAGCATGAATATCAAACTCTGATGATTCAAATGAGATTACCTGCTGACCTGCTAACCACAAGTCAAATCTCTACTAGTGATTGCAAAAACTTAATACAAGTCTAGTTTTAGTTTTGCATTGCAAAAACCTGTTTTCATTGACAGAATCTCTCTTCTGGAGAGCTTGCCTGCTGAACTGAACTGTGTAGGAGTATTGAAACTAATGTGAACACATTTCTTCAACTCAGCTGAAGATGCCTAGGAACATTTTTGTTAAAAGTCTCATCCAGCACCTTTACAGAAATAGCTGGTGAGTTGGGACTGAAAATATTCCTAGCTTTTCTCAGACCAAATTGAACTGCTGACAGCCTAACCTGTTTTATTGCATGGTGTGGGGGGTGACATCTAAACTTACTTGATGCTTTTGTCATTTTTGAGGGCATTCTACCTTTTGTGGATAACTTTGAAATCATACAAGAAATTTTCCCCATCTGCCATCCCCACCTGCCAAGTGATAGGATTTTCATAGTTTTATAGCTGCAGCTGAACTGCTTAGTACTCTGATTCTTAGGCCTCACTTTATTCACAGGGAAGAAGTTCCAACCCAGTCACCTGGAGGTATTTCAGTGAGCAAGAGTTGCACTGCACACCTTAGGTAGCTAAGTATACATAGTTTGTCTGCTGGAGCTTAAAGAGCTCTGTCTTGTTTTGAATTTATACAAAAAATGCTTGTCTAGTTACTATTCACAGCTCATGATGCTTGGGTGCCGATAAAAGAGCACAAATAAACAGACGTGAACTTTTAGATGGTTTTCCCCAGTGTAAAGTTAATTCTAGGATATATCAAATGCCATTGACAGGGTGTTTACTGGTGTATATTCCATCAACACCACGTGTTTGAGCTGTGTTTGCAGAGCAACCAGCAAAAATATGATGAGAAATCCCACACTGTGAATAGGCAAATTGGGATTTTTCTGTCACCCTAGTATTTGAACAGCAACAGTGGCATCAGCTCTCCTTGGTTAACAGTGAACCATCATTTACATGGAATACCTGCATTTTTCAGCCAAAGGAAAAAAGAAAAGGAAGACAAATTGGTGACTAGCAGAGGGATGAATTGTGGATTGCAATTGCAAGCACAAATTGTAGCTACTGATCATTAAATTCAAGGAATCATAAAAACAATATTTGCCATAATGACCCTGGAATGCAATTATTGTTTTTTTAAAGAGGCCTCATGATGCTTTTTCTTTTCATTACCGCATGAATGTTCAGGGATTATCCATTCGATTATCCATTGCCATTTCTTTGCCAAATATCTTTTGAATACAATCTGTCATGATCATAAATTTTAAAAAAAAGGATGTATCATAGGCTTTTGAATTTCATATCAGATTCAAATTTACTTCTTTACTCATGGGCATTTTACTAAAAAAATTACTTTAGCTGTAATGTGAAAGTCCAATATTTACATCAGTCTTAAAGACAGAGAAAAATTGCCTTGAATTTATATTCATGTATTCCTGCCTTTCGTACTACACATAATTTCTCTCTCTTGCTTGAACATGATGATGACCAGTTCCCACAGGGTCACATTTCTGTGATCAAATGTTTTTCTAACGTTTGTTATTTTCTAAAAGTCAACTTCTAGTTTCATACATTGATAGGAATTTATTGATTCTCAGAAATGTTTCTAGATGGAAGAAAACTTAGAAGCCAAGATAGAAAAGTAACCTTTTATTGTCTCAGACTATAACATATCCACAAATTTAGTTTCCCAGCGTATGTATATTCATAGTCAGATACACAGGCACTTGACATACGTATTTTATTTACAGTTTAGAAAGAAGAGATCCTTTCTCTGTAATGAATGCCTATGGGTATTCATCAAATACTCTAAATTAAAGTATATTAAATTAAAAAATAGCGGAGTGCAGCCAGCAGGTCAAGAGAAGTGACTGATCTCCTTTTTTTAGGACCGCCATTCTGTGTTCAGTGCCCATCCTTGAGCTTCCCCACACAGGAAAGGCATTAACAGGCTGGAACAAGATCAGCAGGAGTCCACTGAGATGTTTGGGGTCTGGAGCATGTGATATATCAGGAGAGGCTGAGGGAACTGGCTTTTTCCAGCCCTCAGGAGAGAAGGCTCAGGGCAGATATATTTGTTGTCTTCTTCTTTGCAAAGGGTGGGTAGAGAGAAGATAGAACAGACTCTCCTGATACATTGTGGTGGTCCCCCCACTGCTCCCCTTCCACATCCCTTACTTGAACCTTAACCACCAGTGGCGGCAGTGACAGCTGCATCCAGCTTACTCTAGATAGCATTCCAGATTGTTTTCCCTGCAGAGTAGCAGCTCAGAGAAAGTGTTGATTGGTCCCTCAAAATCTTCAAAACCAAAATTAAAAACAAAACAAAAAAAAAGCATAATCTTAAAGGAGTTAAGTGAAGTAACTAAACTCCCAGTGGAATTAGCTCCCAAGTGGAATTGAAAGAGACTTTAAAGTGAGTTGACACATTCTTGGACAACATCCATTAGAGAACAATATTGCATTTTCTGGAAGATGACCAAAATAATCTAATCACACTCTTTTGTTTGCTTTTGTGATTATTCCAGCTTGATATTTACTCCAAACGAATGCCATTTTAAAAGCAAAGAGATGCTGGATCTTATTACTCAGACAGTGAATTTCTTAGGGTTATTTTTGCAAAGGTTTAGATCACTAATGTCCCTAGCTTTGATATTTTTAGGAAATCTTTCAACCTTAAGTCCTGGTTTCAGCTAGGATAGACTTAATTTTTTCTCAGTACCTGTTACAGTGCTGTGATTTGGATTTGGAATTAGAGTGATGTTGATAACACATTGATGTTTTGGGTTTCACTAAGTAAGGACTTTTTTTTCCTTTTGTCTCATGCTCTGCCAGTGAAGAGGAATGCAAAATAAACTAGGAGGGATCCTATCTGGGACAGGTGATGGAACTGACCAAAGGGATATTCCAGACCACAGAACTCATGCCCAGTATATAATATGAGGCAAGTTACCCAGAAGCACGTCCAGTCCCGGTTCAGGAAGGGGGGTTCTGGTGTCAGCCAGCAGGTGGTGAGCAATTGCATTGTACAGCACTTCTTTTTCCCTTTTTATTATCACTCACCATTATTATTGTATTTTACATTATTTTTGATTATTAAGCTGCTCTTATCCCAATCTACAAGTTTTACTTTGATTTTATCCCCCATTCCGCTGGGGTGTGTGTGGGGAGAGATGGAGCTGAGAGAGTGACTGCCTAATTTCCAGCTGGACTTAAATCATGACACCATTTCATATCCAAACTTTCTATTTTTATTAAGAAGAAAAGGAAGAGATTTTAAGAAACCATTAAGAAGGTCTGTCTCTCAGTTACTGAAAATTACCTTTAAAAGGAAGTTTTCTTCTATCTGGCAAAAATATTCTATAAGAAATACTCCACTTAGCTTTTCCAAAAGAAACTATCACAATCTTTAATCAAAAATAGCCTTGAATAAAAAAAAGTAATTTCACGAAACTGCATTCAGTCCCCTTCAGAAGAAAAACTAAGCAATGCATTTCCATTTACTCAAAAGAAACCTGCTCAAAATGACTCTGTAAAAGGAGTTCTGTTGCTCTTTCAGATAAAAGGATGAGCACTCATAATTTTGTGTCTAATTTTATATAGTAGAGGCACCTTAGCTGTCCTTTTCAGTAATAACTTTTCCTTGATATTAATTCTCTAGCAGCAGGCCCTGAATACACAAGACATTCATAAAGCTAGAATACAGAGACTGTTTCAGTAGTGTTACAGAGAATGGAAATTGGTTTTATTTGAACATTTCCTAGTTTGTTTTTCAATATCTTGTACCACAAAAATGAAGGTAGTTTTTCACATGAAAATCATAAAGAAAATTATCAGGAAACAAGTAAGCTGATAATTAATCACTAAATAAAATAATAAAAAGCTGGAAATATAACTTAACACAATAAAAAAGGTTATCGGCAGTGGCTTCAAAACTAAGGTGTTTTGGCAGATAACAGAAGCTAGGTTCAATTGTGTTTACACTCACTTTTACAGGTAAAATGCTCTTAGCAGCGAATAGAGTGAAGACTTCTAGAGAGTGTGCTAAATAATAATACACAAACTCACTCCTTAGGACTGAAGATATGAATTGAAAACTAATAAGGCATTAAAGAGGAATGACAGATCTTAGATCTCGAGCTAATTTCTGCAGATTAGGTGTTATTAGTAGAAGTCAATGCTTTGCATTAACCAAGGATTTAAACTTCTTGCTGGCGAGAGACATGTGCAGTCCAAAACTTCTCATCTGTTTCTTCCCTGGACTTGGTTACTGTCATAATGTTACCAGAGAAAAAAAAAGGGTCTAACTTTGGTGGGTCATGTCCTATTCTTAGTGCTGAATCACAGAAGTCTAGTACATTTCGAAAACTCGCAATTTTATCTACTCAATTAGACAAAAGTTTAGTTCTTAATCCTGTATTAAAAATAAGAAGGTTAGGGTCACTGACTAATGTTCACCACAAGAGAAAGCTTCCTAGAAAATGGTTGCTGGAATTTGAAATTATAGTTTTGCCTAGACTTTTCAACATGAGAGGTGAGTCAGTGAGCCAATAGTTAAATCACTCCCACAGATCCCACAGATCTGCTGTAATGAATTGTGTGAGGAACAGTCTCATGGATTTAACTGCATGAATCATCAGACACTGTTTTCTCCATGATCTCCTCATGTATTTCTCTTTGCTGTAAAATGTGTTCTAGTATTGCTGTTTAATTTTTAACTGTAATACCTGACGTTGATTTTCTGACAATGATAAAGTAATTACTTTTTTCCCATGATAGAAAAAGGGAACTCAAGCCCAGGTTTCTTTATTCAGGAACAAAACCGTTTGAGTTATGACTTTTGGTGGTTTACGATGTTACTTGTTTGTAGTTGTTCTGAGTGTAAGCTCGAGTGAGGGCAAGTAAAGAGAAAAATATAGAGAAAAAACAGTCTCCAAAGCCAAAACTCCAGATATCACTGACAGTAGTCAAGACTTTGGACTTTGCATAGGTGAGTCATTTAGTTGTGTATTAAATCTTAGAATGCTGTTTCTCTGTCTGGCTGTCCTCTCAACACTAAACCACAAGCTCTTTGCCTCACATATTAATTTTATCTCCATTAGTATGGCTTTTTGTGTTAAACATTCAACTGATGTTTTTTCAGGGCGTAGATGTTTCAGTTTAGTGTTTGGCTAAGCCATTTAATCTGCTGCATTATTCCATTTAAATCTTTCAGTGAATTGCTAATTAAAATAGAGGGGAAATGTGTTTCCAGCAAATGCACATCTCAATGTCCTCTTATTAAAGCCTTTTGTCATTCTGAGCATCTTCCAAGCATCTGAAAATCGATCTTGTTCATGAAAGATTATCAAGGCTTTTAATAATATTATTCTTGTTTCCTCCAAGGCTTAAGGTGATAGTCCATAGATTTAACTTTAGACAAAGGCATGGGTTTTTGAGACCTTCTGGATTTTTCAGTGTCAGGGCTTCAGCAAGTGTTTTTTAGTGAGGTATGGATCATATATTGTAGTTTGGTACAGATACTAAAGTGATTCAGAAATAAAAGTCTGAGAGAAAATTTGTCTGAAAAAGCTGCAAACATTCAGGATGGATACTTTACTTCACTAAGTTTGAAAAGAGATTTGTTTGAACTAGAACCACAACTACCATCCAATGTACTTCCTTTACTGAACCGTACTTTCCTTATTAAACAGACTATGGCATTTTATACCAACAAATCTGCCCCAGGTTTTCTGTTCCTATGGACATTACATTTCTTTACCTGAATGGAACAAAGGATGCCAAAGGACTAGAAAGAAGAAATTTTAAAAGCCCAGCCAACCAACCAACCAAAAAACAAACAAACAAACAAAAACAACAAAACAAACAAAACAAAACAGAAATTTGCAGAGAATCTCATATAGAATAGATATGACAGGTTTGTTCAGAAATCCTAGCTTAAATGTACAGATCTGAGACCTTGAGATAAAAATGACAGTTTCATACGTCATTTTTCAGCCATCAGTCTTCTTAAAATAACAGAGTGCAGATGAAAAAATGAATATTACCAAACTAATACTTTGTCCTCCTTAGTCCCACTTGCTATTTGCAGTTTCATTGTGCCTCTTTAACTTATTTTCATTCTGGTGTCATTAAGAGCTGTAATTGTATATGTAGGGATCCATGGATGCGTGTATGTACAGACACACAAACATACATATGCAAGACATTCTGAAAATACCGTCTTATTCTGCACATTACACACCAGTCGTTTTGGTTTTAAGCAACTTTAAGATGCCATTGCATGTGGGACTTCTCTAATCTAATCTAGATTTTTTCGTTGTAGCTATTTAAGTGTGATGTTACCCCACAAATTCTTTTATAATCTACAAGGAGAAATCAGATCCAACAAAGCAATTCAGCTCACCTTTAGATACCTAAGTTAGAGCAGATGAATAGCTACAAAAGATAAAGGGAAATATGCAGAGGCATAGGAATTTAACTTTTCTACATCAAAACTTAGCTGTTATGTATCCCAGTCTCCATTACTCACTTTTTCTGCTTACCTCCCTGTCTCTGGAATACTGACACAGAAACTGCCTTAGAGATCCTGCTCTCTCTAAATGTCAGTGGGTCAGTCCATCCTGCCTTCAGATTACTGAAAGGCCTGTTTCACTGTCCAGAGAGACTGTGACCAAACCCAAATGCTCTGCTACCTGCAACAGCCTCCGCCTGGCTGTTCCACATTTCCTCTCTTCTTTCCATGCTGTTCTGTCTTCCCATATTCTCTCCCTGAGCCTGAGATCACACAGAACCTCACTGGAGACAGACTCCTAGTCTTGTCAGAGCTGACTTTATAAATAAGCCTTTGAATGATAGAAAATAACTTGCAATTTCACGTTGCAGAACAAGGGAAGCCAAGCTAAACATTTAAAATCCTTCTGGTCCAATGATCAATTAGGTAATTTATATGTGCATTTCTGGTTTTGTACAAATAGCTCTTGCAAGCTTCACCAAAATGCATTTGCATTTTATGACTCCATCACCTTATATGCTGTATAGTTCACGGGCTATTTAAGGCACTTTCAAAAATGTTTCTGAGATATAACAAATATCAACTTAATAGGGTCAGTCATTATTATGGCTGCCTTTTACACATATAAAATCTCTTTTATGGAAGGGGTTATAAATAAAAATTAGACTACAATAAGCATCAACCCACACAAAACTGCATTTTTTATCCTATCTCTCAGCATGTGTCTATTCCTTTTTGTCTCTCCAGGAGCCATCTCAGCTAAGAAAAATGCAAATATTCATCACTATTTTTATTTGAAGTACAACTATGATGAGATTCCCATGAGTTTTTTATTTAGGTCAAGGAGTCTAAATTTTCCTTTGCTCCCAAACTATATATGAGTGACAAAGAACTTATACCCACAACACATATTTTGCATTCAAATTCATTGAAACTAGTAAAAGCTATTCAAAAGTGATGACTTAATCCTGAAGACATTAAAATCTCTACAAAGAAGTGGTTTAGAGTTCATGATGCAGAATCACATTTTATGGCTGGATTTATCATTGTTAAAAACACCTAGCCTAGCACTCCAACAGCCTCCAACTTGTCAAGATCTAATTCAATTTTTACAGTTTAACAGCTCTGCAAATATTTTTATATGGCACAATCTTGGAGGCCACAACATTTGTGCATTAGACAACTCAAGGATTGGTAATTCTTTATATTGTTGGATCCATTGGATACTTCAGGAATATTCAAATTAAGTAAATGTGTTAGTAAGAAAATGCATTCCCCCCTGAAAAGGTCTCCAGTTTCCTATATAACACCATCTTCAGTTTTCTTCTTTTTCCTTCACTTCTAATATCCTTCTTCAATACATCAGACTAGTCATCTTTCCTCCTACTCTGTGTTTAGCAGTGACCATTCAACACAATCCTGTGTCTCAGTCAAGGCACTCAGATTTTGCTCAGAGTGGCCCCTTGCCTAAGGGTTGCTATCTTTTCTTTGCACAGCCTGTCAGTTCCCATTTCAATCAGCTTCCACTTCAGCATAGAAACATGGAATTACAGACTTGCAAGGGACCCACAAGGATCGTCGAGTCCAACTCCTGGCCCTTCACAGCACAATCCCCAAGAGTCACACCATGTGCCCAAGAGCATTGTCCAAACACTTCTTGAACTTTGTCAGGCTTGGTGCTGTGACCACTTCACTGGGGAGCCTGTTCAGTGCTCAGCCACCCTCTGGGTGAAGAAGCTTTTCCTAATATCCAACCTAAACCTCCCGTGACACAGCTTCAGGCCATTCCCTCGGGTCCTGTCACTGTTCACCACAGAGAAGAGATCAGTGTCTGCCCCTCCTCTTCCCTTTACGAGGAAGTTGTAACTGCAATGAGGTGTCCCCTCAGTCTCCTCTTCTCCAGGCTGAACAGCCCAAGCGACCTCAGCTGCTCCTCACACGGCTTCCCCTCAAGGCCCTTTCCCATCTCTGTTGCCCTCCTTTGGAATCTCTGTCTAATATCTTTCTAATATCTTTCTTATATTGCAGTGCCCAAAACTGCCCCCAGGACTTGAGGTGAGGCTGCCCCAGTGCAGAGCAGAGGGGACAATCCCCTCCCTTGCCCGGCTGGTGATGCTGTGCCTGATGCCCCCAGGACAGGGTTGGCTCCTGGCTGCCAGGGCACTGCTGACTCATGTTCAACTTGCCATCAACCAGGATCCCCAGGTCCCTTTCTGTGGCACTACTTTCCAGTATCTCATTCTCCAGTCTGTCTGTACATCCAGGGTTGGCACATTCCAGGTGCAGAATCTGGCACTTCTCCTTGTTGAACTTCATACAATTGGTACATATGGTTGGCACATTAGTTATCTCCTCCTCTCTCCCTCCTCAGCCGTCACTTTGTCCCCTGGTGCCATTATGGCATAATCACTCTTCTGGGTAGGTTATTCTGCACAAATGTGGAGCAGCTTGTCTTAGGGAATAGTTGTCATCACCTATGCTTGCACCAAGCATGCTTCACAGCCCTCCCAGCACCTGAACTCAGCCTCGCAGCAGCTCATCGCTGAGCTAAAGTATTCAAATTGCAGATTTTACTGTCCAATGTTATTGGTTTCTCATGGCTGCTCAAATATACCTTAAATACACACACAAAACCCAACATATACCATCTGTTCTCCATGAACATATTTTCCTAATTCCACCCTCCATTTTTCTACACTAAATTCCAGTTTCTCTTGTTCATTGCTTCACAATATTCTCCATGATCATAATTCGGGAGCTTTTCCTCTGCTAGTCTGAGTCAATACTTTCTGCAGTAGTATCAAGGATGATCTTGCATAAGCCTGCTGCTTCTCTTTGCTTCTACGCCACTATCAAGCACACTCTTGTAATCCATACCCCACAGTTTCCACCACTATAAGCATTTCCCTGCCCTAAGACCACAAGCACAAAATGCACCTTATTTTGCAACTTTGTTCTTGAACTACTTGTTGAAGATACTCTCAGTAATCTTCCTAGTGCACACTGAATCATTATTTATATGATATTCTAGACCACCAATAAAATATTTGCTTGAGATTCTCCAGTCATTTTTCTGTGCGCTCACTCCCTGATTTAATAAATTCATCTGTGCATATTCCCTCCACGTCACAGAATAAAGCCTCGTGGTGTGTTCAATAATTCAAGCATATGCATTATTAGATACTTGTCTTAACATAATGGTCCTGGTCTACATTTGAGAGGAAATCCACTAGTGTACTACACACATGCTTCTGAAGCAGTTTCCCAAATAAAATCAGCAGCATCTCAGCAGCAGTTGATTTCTATTCAGGGCACAGAGAGCCCAGACTGTTGTACTAGTAAGCTATGCCATTTAATTGGGAGGTTGCTGGCAATTTTTATGCTTCTATTTGCATTCTGCTTGGTGGCATGTTTGAAGAAAATTATATCAACTTTTTTCATAATTTGATGTGTACTTGGAATATTTGTGAATACCCAACAAAGTATTTTTATATGGTGTGTATGAATATATGCGTGCGTGCGTGCGTGCGTGCGTGTGTGTGTGTGTGTATGCGGGTCTTTTCTATATTTATATAGAGTTTAATGGCTTATTCTTTAATGGCTTATTTAATGGCTTATATAAACATTATATTTGAAGTTTTTGAACAAATATTAGAGTAAATTAAAAGACAATGGGCCTACACCTCTTTTTGATACTCTTTAAAAGTCTCAGACAAGGCAAAAATGAAACAACAGTCTTATGTTGGGAGCCAGCAGTGTTCCATCTGGGACAGTCAAATCTTTGGGTTCCAGACTGGTCACTGAAATTTTATTACACTCATGACTGGCAGAGAAGAAGAGTAAAAGAATGTGCTTTACTCACCCAAGGAGTTTGACTGAATGAGTTTTCCATTTAGATCCTGCTTTCTGGGAGTGTCGATATATTCCCTCTTTGTAAAGGAAAAAATCTTCATACACTTTCATTATAGCTGAAAAACAATAGGAAAAATAACCACAGTCAGCAAACATTACTTCTATTCTGCTTTGCTCCTTGCATCTTACCAGTGAAATTCTTGTTGTGTTGTGGACTGCATTAAGTGTACTTGGTAATTACACCAAAAGCATCAGTTTCTCAGAAGTGCCCTGCTGTGAGCAAACCAACAGAAATACTTCAACAGAGCTCTTTCAAAGGTCTCTTATCAAGTTTTTTGGTTTTCCATGTCATGGAAACTCCCTCTCATTGACTTCTTGCAATACAATAAGAAGAAACATTGCCTCGTGAAGGCTTACATAAATTTTGAAATCCAATTCAATAAAACGTATCTCCTCAAAGTTCCTGTACAAACTACTTAGTTCTGACTAGCATCTGCATATTCAAGAAAATTATTTAACAGAAAATGTGTATCCTGTGAAATATGGTGAAGTGACATGCTTTTTTCTGAAACTTAAAGTTCGTCAAATACAGAGTAATCTCCTTAAAGAAAATTAGATTTTCTGTATATGTATAACTCATGACTTTTAGTTATAAGTGTGGGAAAAATCACCCCTTTTTTCGTAAAAATGTAAGGTGAAGGAGTGATCAATTGGAAATTTTATGCAAGAGAATGAAGATTACAAGTTGCATCTTATGCCTATTTATTATTTCTTAGGAGCATCATTTATTTGTTTATTAAGAAAATAGTTCTGGGTTTCTTTTCCACATATGTTCTTCCACCTTAGTACCATTTGCTTTATGATGAGCTACCAGATCCAGAGAAATGAAAATACTTTTTGGGTCTACATTACCTTTAGATTCCAGTGAATTAGAAGCATTAAATATAAGCTTAATTCCAATTTATTTTTAGCTTATGATTTTAACTGACACATAGCTTGGAACATGAGAATTAGTGAAATCCAATTTCCTAAAGTCTTACACCTTGGGAGTCCCATAAAGTACAAGTTTCATGGACCATTTTTTTTATGTGGTTGCACCATTTATAACATATGTGCCTCATATAGATCTGCAGTATCCAAAAAGCTGAGCTCATGCTGCCACTTTTTTCTGTCTGGCACACTTTGAAATGTCTTTTTCCTAGCTGAATATTTTCATAAACTTGAAGGAAATTGACTATCTTTACAACCTCTTTCACATTCGGCTGAAAATATAAAACAGTCACAAATTTTACGGGATGAAAAAGAACTTCTCAAAACATGGTGAAATTAGGCCATTTGGCCAGGAAACCTGGCTAAGAATGTACTTTGTTAATGAGGTCACTCACATAAAGAAATGCAAAAATGTAAGCTGATAGCAATACACAGGGAATAAACAGCCATGATGCCACCGAGGTGGCAAGTTGAGGATATGGCTATATCAGTTAAATCAGTAAAAAGTTAAATGTTTTGAATTAGTAGTATTACAGCTTCTGTCAAGCTGCCTGCCAAACCAGAGCTCACATATTGACAGCCACAGACCAAGAGGAAAAACACACAAACTTTATTCTTTGTTGCTAGATGCAAGCTCAGGACTCCACTAGAGCTCTTTGCAAAGGTTCCCCTCCCCTCTCTGTCCCTAGGATCACCAGTGTGCAGAGCGAGAAGTTTAACTCCTGATGTCCCTGTACCACTAAGTACAGTACCACCCGTAGAGGTTTCTGAGCTGCAGAGCAGCCTGAGGAGGGAGAGCTTGAAAGTGATACAAAGGAACAGAAAGGGTGAAGAATATTCCTGCTAGCCTTATTCCAGGTGAGGGTATCACAGGGGAAGTGAAGGGCATAAGCCATTCAAAAAATTACTGTAGAGGTTTCCCTGGACCTTGTTTTGATACCTTGGCTAAAGGGAGGGAAAGAAATGAGGCTGAATGAATGCGAATACTGCAAAATTCACATCTCCCATGGGAGAACTGAGGTTCGAAGATCTCGTCTGTCATCAGGCTGAGACAGGAGAAGGCAGTTTCATTTCTGAGTCATATTGTTCTTGAAATCAAGGTCCATATGTTCAGTTTCAGAAAATAACCTGTTCTTATCAGCAGCTCTAAATAACAGGTTCATAGAATGGCTTGGGTTGGAAGGGATTTTAAAGATCATCTAGTTCCAACCACCTGCTAGGGACAGGGACATCCCCTTCCATTAGACCAGGCTGCTCAAAGCCCCATCCAATCTGGCTTTGAACACTTCCAGGAATGGAATGGTGTTTCCCTGTTGGCTTCTGTTTCCTCAGGAGTCATAGGCTCAACTCTACATGACTTCAGGTGTGCTCCAGTGTGGCCAGCACACTTCAGAGTCACTGGCAGAGGAACCTCACTATCACCCTGTCCCTCTAATTTTGCATCTCATCCCACACCTTGCCACAGACAAGCCTGATACTGTGCCCCTTCCCCATCACATCTTTGTTGAAGCTCTGCCAACAAAAGACCCACTGTTCCTGAGCAAAGACTCTCCTTCCTCTCTGAGAAAGGTGAGTCCCATCTGATGCCAGCATGCCTGATGCTTAGGCCGTTCCATTGTCAAAGAACCCCAATATTTTAGCTGTGACACCAGTTGTGGAGCCAGGTATTAATAGACTCAGCCCATCTGTTTCTTCCAATGTTGCTGCCTTCAACTGTAAGTACAGATGAGAATTTAACTTGTGCCCCAAATGAGACACGTTCTTGTCTGTGAAGAGATATCATACCTAAATTTTTTCCATTGAAATGAAGTAGACATTTTTGAAGCGTGTTTCCAGAATAACTTTAGTTTATGTGAGAGAACTTTATCCATGATTATATATTATAAATACATTGCGTGCATGCATGTGTGTGTGTGTATACATACATTTGTATTTGTATGTAAATATATATACCTATGTATATACCTTGCAATCAGGAGTTAAATAATGATACAGTCTTTGGAGTTAGAGTGGTCTGCATGCTTGATGTACAGGGTGGACAAAGGTGATGATAATTCTAGATCTAGCACTGAGATATTTTTATTTATTCAGTGTCTTTGTCCTGATACGGACTGTGACTTGGACAGGATGAGATGATCACAGTCCACCACCTAATTTTGATCCCTCTCACATAGGAGAGACTTTGCATTTCCCAAAATGAACGGATTAATTATTAATGAATCAGAAAAGGCAGCAATTTTCATGAGGTTGTCTGTAGTTCATGCATGAGCTACTTCAGTCATGCTAAGCTTGTCAGTTCTATGCGTATAGATGCAGCAGATTAAAAGATTGATTCTCCTGCATGAAATTCTTAAATAGGAATTCTTGTCTCTTTTTAATCATACAAAGACACAAGAAATAAAACTAGTTTCTACAAAAGGAAACAAAGTTTAGCACTACACATTAATACAGCCAAGTGCTTTCTACAGATCATTTTCTTTTGTTAGCAAACATAAAAATTTTTCCCAAGATCATAACAGCTGAAACTGTAAGTTTTGTAGGATCAAACTCTGATGTATTGCCAACAATGTATCAGCCTTTCTTTTAATCAAGACTGACTAATGCGTCAGAGAGGATAATTTTCCTACATAAGCATTAAAACCATTAGAGTATTTCCTAAAGTCCATTTAAAAAAAAAAAAAAAAGATGAATGGGCAATATTAGATTATCCATTCGAATGTTTTCAAATGATTGGTGAAATTTCACTGTGTTTACTTGAAAATGGATTTCTTAAAAAAACTGGTATTTCATCATTTGAATCCAAAAATGCTAATTGCTCAGTTTCTGTAGCATGTAAGACAATGGCATAGGTGAGAGGGAAATTGTCATTCAAACTTGAAAGCTGTATAACATAAATTTTTCAATTACATTTCTATACCTACTGCTTTGCAGTAGTTAAAAAAACATTTTTTTTTCTTAACTTTGAATATGTCCAAAAATCGAAGTCCATTCATCATCATGATCTTGAAAGGATATTGAATGTTTTCCAGCTATTAAACATTGCTTAGTACATTAAACAAGACTGTCCCTAAGCATTTGGTATGTTCCTCAGGAATGACAAGTGAATGAATAATGGAAAATCTCCTTCAGTATTTGAAGATCATTTGCAGAAAAAAGTATGATATGGTTTTAAAATTAGACTTTTGCCCTCTTTGCATTCGTAATATGGGAAGATAAAAGAGAGAATCAGTGACAAATTACAGGGTCATAACTGTGATCCACTTAAAATTCATATTACAGCCAAAAGAAAAAACAGAAAGTGATTTCACTCAGTGATGCATACTCAATTATATGCCCTTATGTAGATCTTGATTTTTCTACATACAGCATTACCTTAACCTGATATACAAAAAGCATTAAAATTTTTTAAAAATTATATGAATTGTTGAGTGGGTAAATCCTAACAAACGGCTGAATGTTGATTATTTTACGTGTAAAATTTAGTACTAACAGATTAATCCAGCAAAATGTGTGTATACACAGACTGTGAAAGCAATATTTGAGGTCTGAAACTCTATCTAATTTTTATCATTTTCTAAAACCAGCACAAATTACTGTCTTTGCATCTAGATCAAATGCAGTGTAGGAAAGAATATTTTCCTTGAGCAAACAAACTTGGACAGAACAAAAAAAAGACTGATGATGTTGATCTTGTTAAGTCTGAGCTTCAGATTAATTGCAGCTGCCCACATAAAGAGCTTTAACAAGTAATTTCAACTCCATGATGCACCAAAATGAGTTCTAGCTAATAATCAAAACCATCTGAATAATAAATTTGAGATTATGATAATTCTTTATATAATTAAAGGCAGTAGAAATGCAGAAGTCCCCTGAAGTAAAATTCTTTGGTTTTGCGTGAGCCAGCCATCCAAGACAGGGGCATCCTGCACCATGACCTTTCTCCATCACCATGGCCCCACATCTATCAACCTCTCTAGTTGCACTGGCCTGGGGTGTGAGCAGGAACCTGCATTTTCAGCTGTTGCCAGCATCGTTCATGGCCACAGTATCCAGGGTAAAAATATTTTTTTTTGCAGTTCCCTACTCAATGCTGAAGTATCTTTATTTCTGACTGCTAAGAGGTCAGGGATCTTCATTGCAGAGTTCAGCAGAAAAATTCAAAACTGTTAGGCCTCAGCAAGAGCATTTGGGATCTGAAATGAGAAATTCTGGGGTGTTTCAGTACAGAATGATTTGCTGGAAGGCCCATATAATTTGGCATTATCTTCAGAGGAGAGCAGGCCTGGTGGGTTGGCCTTAGCCAGTGGGGGAATCAACCCCAGCCCCGCAGAACAGAGCTTGGCTAACACTTAATTCCACCTGCACAGCCACAGATTGCTATTTCACCAACGACCAAAGAACTGTCATGAAAAAAGACATATGGATTTTCTGTACTCAGATTTTGCATAAATATTCAATGTGTCCAGCTCAAGGTCATTTTACTCTTTACAGGCTCTGATGCAGTCATGCTGCCTTTAGGGCCACTGCTTACCCACCAAATGTCCCTGGATGAATTACAGTGCATATGACTGGTTTCTTCACTGTGGCATATAATTTGGGTTTTCTAATATTTTGATACAAGGTCATTGCACAGTCTAATTATTTCAATAATGTTATCAGCCTTTAAACTTACCATACCTTGCACTGGTCCTCTGTCCTTGATTTCTTTCATTATATCGGTTTCCTGAGAGGAGGTGAGAGCAGCAACACAGAGGGCAAGGGAAGATAACACATTCTATTAAATAAAATTAAAACTCATACTAATTTATCATTGTGTGCATGTATGTATAGTATAAATATACCACTATACTTGTATTTCTGCTGGAGAATATTTGGTTTACCAAATTAACAAAACCTTCAGAAACATGTTTAAGAAGAACAACTGCACTGTTATGACTGCATACTTTATTTTCTATCTCTAATTTCTATGGGACCAGAAAATATCAGTTTTAAAGATATGATGTACAACTGAGAAACTATAAAGAATTTTGACTCTTAGGAATATTCAAAAGCAACCTAAAGGAAAATTCACAGCTCTAATATTGAAGTTAAGTGAACATATTTTAATATGCCACATAATATTCAAGCCCCAAAGGAGTAAAATTGATGAGACAACAGGTGAATGTCATGAACTTACTTTTGAGGACACCCTGTAGTGAGAGGCACACCGGTATAACCGATTGGATTGTTCAAAAGGATTAGGACATGGCCCATTTGTATAGTTTTTCCCATGTTCACTTGACACATAACAGTGATTTTCAGCTGATGGTCCCAGGTGTTTGTTCCAAAATGATGGATAACAAGCATATGATACAACCCTGTTCAGATATTTTTTAAAAAGAGTTGATAAGAAGCTTGCTTAAACATTTTTGTCACTTTATTTCAAGCTTTTAATTATTGCTCAACTGTTGTATTTCAAGTAATATTCTACAGAAGTGTGAATGGCTCATATCTTCAACTGAATGGCATTTGCTTCAATTGATACACATGATATTTATGATTAAGTTTCCATTACAGTCGTCCTCTCCCCACCCTTCTCCAAAGAGAGGTAGGGTAAAAAATGTGTTTAGTGCTTGTCCCCTGGTACATTCATCTCATTAACAATGCATGAAAGTTCATGGTAAAAAGGATCAATAAATTACCAATGTTGTCAATGGGCTTCATTTAGCAAAAATGGCTTGTGAAATGGAATACATGGAACACTGTCAGACATTTCTGAAACAATATACACATTTCTGCGTTAATGCCATGAAGCCCTATAAGAGAGTTGCTTTCAAAGAGCAGAATTAAATAATCTGCTGAAGAAGAATACTTTAAAATAGGCAATCCTATAAAAAGCATTTATATTCAAGTAGTTCATCAATTATACTGGACTTTTGGAATCTAAGGAACTGAAAACTGTATTTCTATGTAATATGAGGTATAATTATGTTTGCCAGTGTATGCCTAGTTCTCAGGAGTTTTACAAGATGAGCTCATATATGCTTCAGCTATTTTGAGTAAAAAATGGCATTTTCCTATTAACATTTGTTGATAGAAACTCTGAGAATGTCTTTTTCTTTCTGCCCAAACTAGACCACATACATCCAGAAGCTTCAAAAGCAATTCTACTTAGATGAAAAGGGATTGTACATTTAAGGTCATTAGGCTGTCATAGCTTAGGTCTTCAATCTACTTACTGACAATGCCTTTCAATTCCTTCTGAATTTGACAGTATTCTGGATTCATAGATATCCAATGAAGAATGGGAAGTATTTAGTCCAAGCATGCACAGATTGTTATTGCTCATTTTTTAATTTATTATGCTGTATTTCTACTACTGGGTAGAAGGAAATCTTTGGTTTATATGCGTACATATCTATAATTCTTTATAAAATGTATCTGTCTCTATATCCTTAATCATTCCATTCAGCACTGATGATAGATTTTCAAAAGAAGCACAGGATTGCTGCTGAGTGCAATCAGGCCTGCAAGGCAGGTAAGGTGAGCAAATACAGTCCTCAGAGCATGATCAACAAAAAACAGGGCAGGAGCAGGCAATTACAGCCTAGAATGGTAGGACATCTATTCCTCAGGTGTACTTAGAAACACCTCGGACGGAGACAACAGAGGGAAAATTCATTCCTGGGATAGGGATTTTTTTCCCCTCCTCTCAGATGGACTGTTCCAATGGAGTAGTCACAGGTTCTGCATGGATAGGTCTTATTTGTACATCAACAGAAGTGAAGCAATAAAAGCTGCAGTAGCACACTGGAGCTGCGTGGTAATCCAGATAAGATCACTCACTCTGAACTAAGAGTCACGTTTGAATCTTTTCACCTACCACAGTTTCTGCAGACATGATTAACATAATTGAACAGCTTTTTGCTGAAGCATGATTTTGTGTGTGCTGAAACACCAGCCCAACAGTAAACATTAAAAACGCTTCAAGGAGAAGACCTTGCCAAAAGAGTCACAGAAGAAAAACAGAAATAGATGTGACTATGTTTATATGCACAAATATAGATACATATATACAAGAATAATGTTAGAAACTAGCAGGATCCAGGGACAACCAAGAAAACTCTGTACTGTGTCCATACATTCTTGACAGAAGTAATTTGCAGTCATGTTTATGTGTTCAATCTAATGAAAATTTTTGTGGATTTATTGCATTTATGTGCTTGAATTGTGAGATAAAAAAATAATCCTAAACATGTTATTTGCAAGTTGGCTGACAACAATAACATCTTTCTCATACCCTGCAACTGCCAAGAGACCGAGGTACAAATCAGACTAAGCCCTGTTGTGATTAGAAGCACTATTTGCATTCAAGTGTCTAACTTTTATACTACCTGAAAATTAAATGTTTCTTCCTCATTCTTGATGAATATAACCTTTTAGTTTTCCTTATTAGTTAAAATAGATGCTTTTAAAGAACAGTTCTTTCTCCTAAATTATGGCTTGTAACTGAAATATCTAAAATTAATAATAATTAGTAATAGAATACATATTTATTCTTTAATTAATGGAGGAAGACAAAGAGAAAGAGTGATATTTAGACAATGTTTCAACTCCACTTATAGCAGATTTCACTGTTAATTGGGTGTTCAGTGATTCTAAAAAGTCAGGTCTCAGCACTGGCCTAGCTTCATTGAGCTTTATGGAAATATTTTTCTCACTTCACTGGGGATGGTTTAGGTCAGCACTTGAGTTTTCTGAACTCAAAATCTGTCAAAAACCTGAGCTAAGCACACTCCAGAAATCAAAATACCAGAAACTTCAAACAGCATTGAACACCTGCTGTGGTAATTTACAAGGCCCCACAGAAAATCAATGTGTTTTCTCCCTATTGCAGGGTATGGAAATAATGAAAAAATGATTGCAATATAATGATTCCTAAAAATAAGTCACCTGAAAGCGTGAGGAAGCAAGGACTACTTGACAGGGCTCATTCAAAAGACACTTTGGACTAGCATGCCATAAATTTCCGGCTTTTTTTCATTGTCACAGGTAAAAGGTTATGGATTATGGGGTTAAGCTACAAAACTGATTAAATAATCAGTCCAGTGAATCAAAAAGGTTAATTTTTTTGATTGTTGTTCTCGACATTATTTGCTCTTGGCTACTGTCAGAGACTTAACATTGGGCTAGATGGACCCTTGCTCAGACCCAGAAGAGCTGTTCTTGTGTTCTTCCAGTATCTGTTCTAAAGATATTTGGATATTTCCCTTAAAGTGTTTCTTTGTGTCTGGAAATGTTGGAATGGGTTTTGAAACATCATTTGAACTTGAGGAAAGAAAATCAGAATGTAGAAATGTTTATGAAAATAGGTAAGAAGGGATACTTTCATGTGTGGGACTTTGACGGCAAATCAATGATCAGGGATAAAAATGGGTAGCAGGCAAAGGTCTGTCATAGCCCAGTGATGTTGTACATGTTGGAGCTAGCTCCATGGCAACAAAAAAGCTTAAGAAATGACTAACAAAATAGCTTTGGATTGCTGAGATTTGCTGGAGATCTAGATAGTTTCGAAAAATTCATGATGGTTTTCACCACTGCCATTCAGATTCTGTACTCAGACGATCAGCTGCAAGAGGCTGGTGAACACCATGAGTCTGAGCAGTAAGCCAGCACTTGGGAGTGTGGAGGTGAAAAGACAGCTCCCAGGTGTGCTGGGTGAGCTGAGGTGCTGTGGCTCTGTGGCTCTGTGTTTCCAGGCTTACATCAGTCAGAAAGCCTGCTCAGCACACCACTGTCACACTGCTACTCAGTCAGGCCAAACTTAATGTTATTGCATTCACACCAGAACAGGCTCCTGTGAGGGTACAGCCAGGTTGATAATGAACTGCCCTGTAGAGCTTCAGCCTGCCTTGCTCTTCTTTTAAAAATAAGCTAACCCTTTTATACTTAAATTACCTCTGCATACCAGTCCATGACACCGGCCACAGTGTTAAGGTCAAAATAATACTATATTCTTCCATAGGAAGAATCTTATTATTGTGGGGCTCATGATAGCTGTGCCCACACAGCGATAACAGTCAGACGGAATAGAAGACTAGGAGATTGTCCTACTGCTGCATTCTTTACAGCTTTTCCTCTAAAAATTACTTGCTCCAGCTGTTGTGGAGATAACACTCATAAGTATTTTCTCATTTCTTCTCTTATCTACACCAGCAATTCTTGTGCTCCTGTTCTTAACTGGCAAGAAAACAATCCAGAGAGAAAGAGTTGCAGTTACTCTCCCAAAAACATGAGCTACTGAGTAAAATGAGACTGTTCTGCTTACAGAAAAGCATTGCAATTAAAAAGTGCTTACAATTAAAATGTCACGTTACAACTTTCATTTCTTCATGCATGAAGCCTTTTCCCTTACCCCCTGAGGTGCTGAGGGGCCTTTGCTGGGTAGAATCACTCAGCTGAAGGATCTCCTGCTCAAAACCTAAATGAAAGCTGGTTTAGTGTTGAAAGCCTGAGAGAAAAAGACAGAGGAGCACTCTGTGTAAACTCTCCGCATACCAATACAAAATCCTTGTCAGATCAGAAATAGTTTGACACACTTGCAGAAAGCAGAATTATCACTTATATAGCGTGACAGGTCTTCTCCTGGATCCCCAGGCTGCCATGTCAACTATGACACATCACGTTTGACATTCTTTTTCTCTTGCCATGGTTTGTTTGTTTGTTTTATAAATAAAATTAAAAGTTGACAGAGAGAATACCTGAGATCTCTCTGTCAGTTTCAGATATATCAGAGTAAGGGATGAGATTGTATGAAAGCAAGAGAGGAAATAGATTTTGGTATGGAACAGAAAGGACAAAAAAAATCTGGTAATGCGAAAAACAGCAGGATTCAATTATATGGTATCTAAAATGCAGTTATTGAAATTCTCCTAGAAGCCATTTCCAGGCATACAAACTTCAAGGAGTTGACAGAGAACAGGCAGTGCAGATTTACCATGGCAGGTAATGATGATATGATGAGACAGTCTGACCATGAGGAGATGACTGGCTCCACAGAAAACAAGGAAAGCAGTAGCTATCATTTACCTTGTCTTTAGTGACATTTTCATCATGTCCTGTGGTGTTCCTCTAATTTATTGGATTAGGTAAATTGCTTACATGGTCAGTTGTGGACTGGCATGCTGAAAGGTCCACAGGTCAAAGTGACTGGTGGCTGTTTATGAATGGCATTCCCCAGGAGACAGCACAAAAGCAACACTTTTGCATCTCTGTTAACAATCTGGACAGCTAGGTGTAAGGCACCCTTAGCAAGTTTGTGGAGAATGCAAAACTGTTGGGGAGTGATTAGTATGCGTGGGTGCCATTCAGAGCAGCGTTAATAGGCTGAAGAAATGAGCCTGACAGAAACATCCTGAAGTTCAACAAAGACAGATGGCAAATCCTGCCTCTGAGCCAGAACTGCCCAGGTACTGGCAGGGCACTGCCTGTGTAGAGAGTCATTTCACAGAGAAGGACATAAGGTCCTGAGAAACAGAAAGTTGAATGTATGTGAGCAGTGAGCCCTCTTGGCGAATATGGACAGTCAATACTGGCTGTTATCAAGAATATAGCCAAGACATTGTGAAAAATTAATATTCCCCTCAAATTACTACTCAGCCAAGGGGGTTGTATCTTCAATTATGTGTTCCCCGGGGAAAGACACTGACAAACTGAGTAAGTCTGGTGGAAGGCACTTAGGGGACTGGAGCTGAGGCAGCTGGAGTTGTTCAGTTCGGAGAAGAGAAAACCAAAAGATTATATGATTCCTGTCTTCCACTACATAAGGAGAGGTATAGAGAAGACAGAACAAAACTCTTGGAGATGCACAGTGAAAAGCTGGAAGGTACCAGTCACAAGCCCTACCACGGAAAATGCTGATACAAGAAAAAAATGTTTGACTGTAAGAGTGGTCAAACAAACTGACCTGCTGCAAGAAAGGTTTTGGAACCTCCGTCCTTGAAGATACTCAACATGTGTCAAGGGAAATGGCCTAAACAGTCTGATCTAATTTCAAAGTCATGCTTTGAGCAGAATGTTGGACCAGGTCACCTCAAAAAATTCCAACCAAAATAATTTTATGATTCCATAAATGATTATATCCCATTTTAAAGTTTCTAGCTGTTCTTGTGGAATTTGACAGCTGTTAAGTCCACTTAGTCTGACCTGAAGGAAGAAGGATCTAGGTACAGTCCTTAACAGAGTGTTGCACTCTGGAACAACCATGGGATGAGATGATTACAATTTGCTTTGTAGAGAAAAGATGTTTGATTCTTTTGAATATTCACAATGTTGTCTCATGCAACTGGCTGCTTACTCAAGGTTGTTTAAAACGAAGAGCCTATATCCCAAGAAACACAAAAGTTTTAAGTCCATTTGTGGTATTGTCTTATCGCAACTTAAGCAACTCGTTCAATTTAAAATTATCTAAGCAGCCAGATAAAACATTTACCCGTGTGTTTTCAGATATCTCCAAGCACCGTCAATACTTCCACCATTACATCCATGTTGATTCCTGGTATCACAAGAGATCAAGTTCTGAGCAGAAAGGTTGTCTGTGATCTGACCCTTGGAATGAATTGCTATTCTATCTGCTGCAACACCTGTTTGGAAATAAATTTTCTGTTACCAAAAACAAATACTTACTCACAACTTTGCATTTGTTTTTGTGAAAGAAGGACGGAAATACAACCTCAATATTTTCTGTCTGTGCAGATAACTTCCCTAAACAATACTGACATTATCTATCCAGACTTTTGTGAGAGAGGACTGGGATGTTGCAAAGCATCATGAGCAACTTTGCTGTAATATGAAAAATCCCTAGATTTACTGGCTATTATAAAGTCCCACATATCTAAACCTCAGATGAGACATTTGCATAGTTGTCTCTACCATGTTTGTAAAAGTTTGTTTGCATATTCATATCTGGTTGTCTTCAGCAGAAGCAGCAAATACTTCCCAACTTTCTGCAGCTGAATCTCCAAATTTCTTTGCTTTCTTTCTACATTTCTTTCCTTTATGTGAGGGGGGAAAAAAAAAAGAAGAACAGTCCTATGAAGAAGAAAATTCAAGACTGAAAATATGTATTGGTTTTATTACAAAGAATATTCGGAGATATTCATATTAAAGTGTAAATGTAGGACTCTTTTTACCTCCTTCCCTTATCACACAAAATTATTCTTCTGGGATAGACACCTTATCTGAATTCAATCAGATAATCATGATTCTTAGTACTTATATATTTATGAACTGATTTAAAAGTAGACTAGGTTAACTAAGTTGTGGGTGAAACTAAGGTACTTCTACTTTCTTTCTCAAATGACAATGAAACAATCATTAAGCCTCACTTTCCGTCATTACCTGTAATTAAATTTTATTTGTATCACTTTTAGCCCCAAATTTTTTACTTTGAAAATAAATTTTTTAAAAATCTCTTGAAATCCAAATTGCCATCAAAATCTGCACTAACTTTGCTGAACTTTGAGGAGGACTTCAGAAAAGAAAGTTTGTTGATGTCAGGTGGCAACTATATTTTGAGCTTTTGTGAGGTGTCCCATAATAATGAATTTATTTTCATAGCTATAAAAGCCTTTTACTGCAAAGTTTTGGAATACTTACAGAAATTATTCATGATAAGAAAAGTTTATACAGCCGTGCTTGTCTGTTGATTGAGCAACAATTAATCTTGTAAATTCAGACTGAAAATGTTAGATGCACCTAAAAAATATGTGAAGGCATCTCACACTATATAGCTTGGAAAATAATCATGTGAATTGTTTATGGAAAGGAAAATTTAGACACAGTATCTGGAAAATCTTCCCCTCAGTGATCTCAGTTCATATCTGCAGTAATCTGTAAGAAGAGCTGTCAAAATCTCTCTTGGTTTTCTCTTTTTAAATGTGCAGTGGATAAGACATTTCAGAAGAAGAGCGTATTCAGTCTGGTTTTTTCAGGGAGCTGGGATTAGCTGGCCTAAATGCTCCTTTCCTTCACTTACTGCTGTGATTTAAAGAAGCAGTTGCAGAAACCTGCACCTCTGAGGACCCACTGGCCAAAGTAAGTCATAAAGACTGATCGCCTGATTTTTTTCTCTATCTTTATATATCCAAATATGCACTGAAATTTATTGCAAGAAAAACATACGTAACTGATTTTTGTAGCTTCTTTGGAGAAAGTGACCACTGTGCCCATTTTTCATAAAACCAGAATTACACATGAGGTTGGATTGCATTGTTGGCATTGCTTACAGAATTTGAAAGATTGTTTCTTTCACAAATATCTGAGCAGTTTTACGTTTTTCTTCTCATAAATTTTGAAAATATTTTACCCAATTTACTCGAGTAGCAAGGATTGGACACTGTTAAATGCAGAAATATACAAATACATGTAAAGAAATTAAAGCCTACCTGTTTTAAGCTTTCAAGTCAAGCACGTAGTTGCACAGAGCGGATGGGGATTTTTTAAAAGTTCTCTACCAGTTACGATAAAGTGCATCAGTCAATTAATTTTCTACTTTCTGTCACAAAAAAAACCTCTTATGTTACACAATTTTATGAAAAGTAAAGTGCTGCAGCTTAGATCGGCATTTTAAGACTTTAGGACAACGTAGAAGGAAAGTTGTGGTAATTTTAAATGTTCCTATTTGCTAATAAAAAGTGAAAAGTGAGCTGAAATTGTTTTGTTACTAACCACTACAATTTTTGATTACATGTCTAACACCACTGATACTTTTAAAGGGAGGAAAAAAAATATTACTTGCGGTTGAAAAAGCCCAGGATGCTCCACAGTTTCGTTGATCCAAAGGATCATGAATCCACTCAGGCCACTCATAAATGGCTGAAAAAATTGCAGGAAACTTTTCTTCTGGAAGTGACTGTCCCTAAAACAAAAGGTACAAGATCTGTATATGCTTCATTTCCTATTTTTTTCATAAATTTTACTGTAATTTTGTTGGTAAAATTCTTGATTTTTATGCAGAGGAAACCTAAAGCATTGGCCCCTGTGACTTCCCAAGCAACTCTGTGGTGGTTTCCCCATGGCTGGGTCCTGTAGACCCCTGAGAGCAGGAGGGTTCTGGCGCTCCATCAGCTGAGCTGAAAAGTTGAGCTTCAAGACTGCCAACCTGAATAACCTGACCAGTTTCTCTCTGATTTTTATCTCAAACAACAATTCCCTATGAAATTTGCTAAGTATGACCCAGCTGGCATTTTCGGAAAGAAAAGCCCTCTGCTAGAAATAGCGGTGAAATCAGATATCTGTTACCCTGTTCTCCCAGACACGTGGCTGGAGGTAGGAAATTTTAATTGCAGTGGGAGAGGAATCAGTACAGTGTATCATTGATTTGTCTTTGACATAGAGGTTATTCAATCTGAAGCACTTATTCCCATTCCAGAATAAAAATCAGTGATTTTTCATCTGCTTTTCAATCTAATAGTGAATTCATGAAAATTCATGGTCTGCTCACTAAAACAATTTGGCCAGCCATTTCTGGCACCTTCGTCTCTCAGCCTTAATTTATGTCCTCCTCCAAAGTCCTCCAAGCCTTGAACAAATATTTGCATATGCAAGAGCCATCTGGTACAACTGCTAATAATCTGCTCTGTGTTCAACATATCAAAATCATTGACCCATTTTTTTTTTTATTGTCGAACTTCATGGAATGATTGATTATGCTGTGCGAGTAAATAGGAATGGCCATGGAGAATTGCAGTATTAGGCCATGAAATCAGTCTGTTTCAAAAAATTGTTGATAACATCGCTTCCAGAAGGAAACCCAAAATACAAAATAAGAGAATCTCTTCCTAAGCAAAACACTCAGTGATGCTTTTTTCTCATAAGCAGGCTGAAACCCTGAATGGGTTCTATCCTGAATGGCTGAATGGCTTCTATCCTGTTTAAATTCCCTTATTTTACTTCCGTTTACTTATCTTCTAATTCTGGGTACCCTTGCTAGAACATTTTTCTGAATTGTTTATGTGATTTATAATCATAAAACATACCTTTTGCTAAGATGATTTAAACGTTTGAGGCCAGTTCTTTCAAACTATTTTAGGACTCTTTGGAGAAGCAAATTTTAGCCCTTTGCCTGTATCAAGATCGCTTTGTTGTGTACACTGTGAAACAGCAGTGCCTCCATCCAGCTTGCACACCTGGATTTGCCACAGCAAATCCCCAGCTGAGAAAAAGTGGGTAAGGAAAAAGGAAGCTTGTACCCCACCCTGTATCTGACATTAGATTGGGATACAGCACCAGCAGGCAAATTGATACTGTGTGCATTCCCAGACCCCGTGGTTCTAGGCTGACCAGGTTAGATGCAGGCTGTGAGTCCTGAGTCAAAGAATACTGCAAGCTTTTAGGTCACTTCAATGATTTTGAAGGTCTCATCTCTACCCATAAAAGGCCAGTAATTTTTTTAAACCTTGCTAAAATATTAATCTCAGTATTTTGATTAATCAGTTTCAATAGTCTGCTTTTTCAAAGGGTTTTATATACCTGGGATTTGCAACTTCAACTGACACTCAGGAAGCAGTAACTAATTTAAAGAGTAACTTGACAAATTATCATTATGTTCATTATTAGTGTGTAAGAACAAGCTCAAGATTTACTTTGAAGGTGAAACATACAGAAGAAATCCCAGACAAATAGAATTTCTTTTATGTGATGAGACTGTTCACTACCAACCAGTAAAAAAGCAAAATTTGGCAAATGTTTAGCACAATTATGTGGGTAACAGCTGCTTAAAATGCTCATTACAATGCCTCATCACAAATGAGGCAGTTGAGAAAAGCAAAATTCTGAATAGATCTCCAGTCTGTCACAATGTATTACTTTATGTATTCCTAACCTACTGCCAATGTATTTATTAGCCTCATATTGTAAATCCCAGAGCAAATCCCTCATTAACCCTCAGCCTTGCCATTTAGAAATGCAGGACTGACCTGTAGCCAGAAACATTGGCTTTTTTCTGAAAAAATTGCTACCCTGACATTGAGAAGTGCTGCTGCTCTGTGACAAATATTAAGTCTAGACAACTGTTTCTCAATGTATGCTCCATGGACCAGCACCAGACAGCACAAGGCAATCAGCAGAATGACTGGTGAACTATTTTTAAACCTTTATATGTACTCTCTGCAGTGAAGTTTGCCTGGCCAAAGCAGGAAGGTAAGAGGATATAAAAGAGCACTCAAATTTCATCTATGACTTCTTCAGAAAAGATAGATGAGCAATTAAAGAAAAAAGAACAAAAAAACCCTGAAATTGCAAATGTGGAAATTTTTTTCCCTAAGGGAAAGCTTTTTTTTTTTTTTTAATGTAGGAAAAAGATTCTGGACATCACTTTCTTTGTGAAGACAAAATGGACATGAATGACCTTCTATGTGCAAGAGAACTACAACTGCTGAGGGTTTTTACTGGAAAAAGCCATATATCAGTGGAACAGAGGGTGTACTTTGTCTACTTTCCCATTGTTTTTATGAGTTTCTAGATACTCAGTGAAAAAATGGTGCATTATTACTGAATAATGTATTTCATTTTCTTGTAAGATGGCTCTTAGGCGAGCACCTTGTTGCTGAGGGGTGCAGACCCTGCCATTGCAAGGTACCTCTTGCCAGGGCTTGTGCTGACAGAGTACCACCAAAAGTACATCACAATGGTTTTAGAGGTGTGGTGGTTATTCCTGTGCTACATGGAACTTCAAGAATGGTTGCACTGTCTCCTGCAGTGAAAATGCCTTCTCAGATGGAGGAGCTTCAGCTTTGCCAGGAGTCAAACAGTTTTAGTGGTGCATTTAGCTGTTGTTCGGTACTCAGTCCTAGCCATACTGTGTAACAGGGGGTCCTCAGTTCAGATTTAGCTCTTGCTCCATATCATTGTCTTTTAGGTATTCTAATGTGCCATCATGTCAAACTTCCCTTCCACACAAAAGCATCACCTTATTGAGCAGGTACAGCCTTTTGTTAGTAGCAGAACTCTCAAAAGCTATATGAGAAACGTCAGGAAGTTTGTGATTTCCCAAGATGAAATGTAGCTCTGTCACACTGTTTAATTTGAATTAATCCTAAGAAGTTTTATTTGTAGTTGGACAGTCAAAGAAGCAACTAAAAAATCTCTATTCCGGAAGCAAACTTTTTGATGCTGCTGAGATTTGATTGTGCTGTACATGTAAAATTGTTAGCACAGAAAAGCTTAACATTTTTGATCTTTTTTTCCCATGCCTTTGAGTAAGAAGCCCCTTCTACACAAAAATGTTTTTCTGAAGTACCCCCAAAAGACAATAGAAAATAATCGGAACATCAGCTTTTACATACCAGAAGTTATCATTTTTTTCCTCTTAATAATATATCAGAAGCACGCTGAAGAAATGGTTTTTATTAAAAAAAAAAAAAAAAAAAAAAAAAAA